>JAOBRD020772488.1:0-13818 GCA_027575215.2 Hydrozoanthus sils
AAAGAAAGAAAGAAAGAAAGAAAGAAAGAAAGAAAGAAAGAAAGAAAGAAAGAAAGAAAGAAAGAAAGAAAGAAAAGGAAAGAAAGTACAAGGCCTAAGAGAGCTTCGACTAACAAACGGCCTGAACTGTGACGTTGCTGTTTACTGAGAAATGACCAAAAATATAGCCGATCCTGAGAACTTGGTACTTCCTTTCAGAATCTATCCAATGCTTTTATATATAATTATTTTTCCCGCGTGGCTGGTAAATTCTAAAAAACTTGCCAGCATAGTCGTGATTGTTTCCTGAGATAATCAATGAGGAATTTCTTGATGGAACTGAGCTTCACAGTATGATGACAAGTGAGGTGCAGTCAATTTGGTGACATTTGGGTGGCCGTATCGCACGGTACATCTACAGCGACGCTTGCAAGATCGGATCCACTGAGCCTGTCGGAAGATAGAAAAGAAGCGGCTTGCCGGCTACTTTCCGGTCTACAAGTTCATTAGTCTCATAGGGGCAGCATGATTCTGTCGGTATAAACTGCGGCGTGCCTCAAGAAAGTTTTTCAGACCTTATACTGTTCATTCAGTATGTTAATCCAGCAACGCCAGTCAAATCTTTTCTTCGTAACTTGTAAACACAGCTCATAAACTTTCGTTTACTGGGAAGGAAGTACCCTAACTCGATGTACTAAAGTAGCATTTATGCGTCTTTATCTAGGAACTAAATTAGTATAACATGTGGAAAAGCTTGGTTTTGCATGCATAGTTCGTCTCGCTCATATTTTTACCATCCCACACACTGGAAAGGTATTTAGAACTGATGTTTACATTGCGTTTAGTCGGAGTTGTACGTTCGTTTGTCTCACGAAACAAATTTTGTAGTTTTTTATTATTGATGAAAGCCTTGCCGAATTAGAGACTGTCACGAAAATATTACCTTGAACTTAAAATATTAGTTTGCTCAAGAACAGATACCGGTGAGTTGAATTCGTGCTGTCCTGCAGACACCACAATCATTCAGCCACAGTCTGATCTGTAAATCACATGTGAAAAATATGCTTACGTGACTTCACTTACTCACAAATAGCTAGTTGCATTACAATGTGCCGTACACATAGTTAAGATTCTAATGCGTTAGAACAAAGAATAGGCCATTATCATTAGTATTCAAACGGTTTGAAACAGGTCCTATCTCTAACGCGGTCACTTGGTCTCACGAAAGTAAAAAGTTTAATTTTGTGGAACTTTAAAACCTCTCGATTCGGCAGAAAACTAAATCATTTTTTTTTTCAACAACTTCAAAGGCAACCTGCATTAACACACGTGTACACACGTAGTCTCTAAATTGGCACAAAAAACGACAGATAGCTTTTTGACTCAAATCAGAACGAGCAAAGAGTGAGAGGAAGGGTAAAAGTCTTAATATTATTTATAGGCTTTTTAAAATCCACATATTGGAAATAAAAATGCGGTTTTATACAAGCAGCTTTGAATTGTTGAGCAAAACATAGTCAGTCCTCGTTTACTCTTTTATTACAAAAATGTTGTTTTTCGGACTGGATATTCTTATTTTTGGCTGATTTTAGGCTGAGATTATTCTTACGAGTATTCTTAGTTTAGGGAGAGATATCTTGTTCAATCATGCAATTTGTACAGCACTGTATTTTATATTACATGTTCGGCGTTTGCTGAACTGTCATTGCCATTGGCATGGATTGGTCATGAATTCTATGGACATGCAAAACAGTATGCTTGCATGGCAGGTTCTATTTTCTTTTTTTTTTTATGGCTTTGCCATTTGAGGTTATAAAGTGCAACTGCGTACATGTAATCAAAAATAGGATTTTTTTCAAACATGCCAAATTATATTCCGAACAAAATATGAGCGTCAGCATTATTCTTAAGATATTCTTAAACTTTGGCCACTGATTTCAGCCGCAATATTCTTATAAAGTGTACTCTTGTAAAATAAAAGAGTGTAGTATTATGGTATGTGGGTCATGCTCAGTTTAGAAATTAACATTCAAAATAATCAAATGAGCAGACTTTAGATTACACACGCGCTTTGTTTCAATACTAGAGGTGTATTACGACTGTTAAGTCCTAGTTAATATTTAGAAGCTTAAAGACCTTAGCACACTATAAAACAAAATCTACTAAAGTTATAGTGTTCGGCTTATGAAACCAGCTGGAAAATGTACTTTTGCTACTTGTCGGAGCTGCAATTTTGATTTTCAAGAAAATATCGCCTTTTTAGTTTAAAGTTAATATTTAGCTATATGAGCCGGAAAACAAAAAGGTATTCAAATCTGGACTTTGTCAGATACTATAGTAATGTGATCTTTTTTCAAACATGCAAAATGATACTGAGCTTCAGCATTATTCTTAAAATATTTTTCAAATTTGGCCAATTTCATCCTCAATATTCTCAATAAAGTATATTTTTATAAAAAAAAATTATCAGTAAGCAAATTAGTTAGTTGCCTTTCTTTTCGTAAGAGGTTTAAAGGTTTATTCTTCTCATTTGAACCACTAAGTACTACTAAGATATAAGGCATAAACAAAACAAGCGTTTAAGAATATTTTTGTATACAAATATTATCTGTTTTCAGTTGTGTTTTTATATATGTGTTTTTGTAAACAATGGGTCGGTAATTATTTACACGAATTTTAGAAATTTTTTTCAAACTAAGACTGAAATGATCCTGGCCAACTTAATATTTCGAGACACCTAAAATATATTTTGGATAAATATGGTTTGTTTCATCAGAAATTTCTTTAGAGCTACTTTTATCTCAGCAAAAGCTATTTGTTTGGTTTTTAGAAGATAAGAATAAGATAAAGGATCTTCAACAGCTTCAGGAAATTAACAGAGACAGATTTTTTACCAACATTTGAGAAAGTGCCTTTGAACACATTGTCATTTTTTTATAACTGTCTGTTAATTTGGTTTAATCTTAAAGTATCTTAGACGGCATTGAGCAACCATAATATATACAACTTATTTACATATTGTTACAAGGACTTGTATGTATGTAGTGTTAACCTATTTCCGAACATCTGGGAAAAAAATGTAAATCTGTTATTGGAAATGGAGATCCTCTGTGAATTTTACCATTTCTAGTAACAGATTTCAAATCTTATTTCATTTATTTTCAACTGGATGCATGAAAAAAACTCAATCATACTCAATTCACAATGTCCTTTGTTATGCAAGGTTAAATTCCTTCAGTTTTCTTCTGCTTTTCTGCTTCAATGGATTATATGCAGTTACAGACAGTTAGTTTAAAAACTGAGAATGTATCAAACTGGCAGATGGGTCGTTACAACTGCCACCCAAATCCACCATCCCAACCAATACATGCATTCGACTTCATGAATGAGGCTTCTAATCTTAAGTCAGTCACTTTATGAACGTACGTACACGTATATACATATGTAATGCATTTAATTTGTGCATGTAATATGTATGTATATATATTTGTATGTATACGTATATGTGTTTAAGTATCTATATAATTATACGTATGTATTTATTTTTGTATGTATGTATAAATGTCTGTATGCCCTGTGTACTATGATGTATGTAAATGATATGAATAAAAGCAATAATAACAACAACTGTAATAATAATAATGATATTACATCTCTTAATTAGCAAAAACACATATAAATTATTTACAATATATAATCCAGTGTACAATAAAAATAGAACTTTTCAATAAATGAATCATGTTTGAAAAAAAAAATTTTAAAATAAGATGATTTAGGTCGCTCAGTATTTATTCTAGGTAAGATATTGCATGCTAGTATTTCTTAGTCTTAAAGATTAAGATAGTACGGTCTGATTTGTGTTATATAACTTTTAAATATCTTTAAACAAGAAACTTACTTTCGATTGTAGCGACGGCAAGGAAAATTCTGAACAGAAATGAGCTCAGGTTTAGCTAAACAAAAGAAGAAGCAGTCTGAGCCCACAAGAAAGCTTAGGTTGGACAATGACTGATTAAAAAGGTGGTCTATATCTTCCTGGCAATATAGCCTTCTTTCTCGAGGCTCCTTTAAATAACAAAACAAAAACCTATTAGCCGGCTTCTAATAACTTATCCTTTATGTATACTTTAAACCTAGAGTTATTCTGAATTACGTATATATGATGTATGTCTGTACGTATGGACGACTATTGTGTATGTATCAGAATGAATGCATGCATGTATATATACATGCAAATGTTACATCAACGCCATGTCAAATTTCATGCAAAAATTAGTAATCTACGCTAGTTTACCTTCTCCACCTCAGGGTTAGAGGTTAAGTGGATATCTTTAGGGAAAAGACGTTTTAGACGAAGATTTATACATGTATATACTAATGCCTTAATGGACTGGTAGAACATAACTTGATTTTAACAAGGCATACATACAACACCAGGAACAAATCAAAGATAATACTGCCCCGTACCAAACGGAACTAGGACAGGAAAGGACAGCATTTCATGCCGTGCAGGATTTTAATTCCCTTAGTAACGATTGTAGGCATTCAAGAAATCTTAACGCTTTTAAACGTAACATATCATATTTTTAGCTAAATCCTATGGGAAATATTTATTGCATTTTATCTTATCTTATTTTATGGTTGATATTTTAGCTAGTTATTGTGTTTATAGTTTGTAATTTTATCTGTAAATCTTTTAGTGGAGGTCCTTTTTGAAAAGCGTTTTTAGAGAAAAAGATGGTTATTACTTATTTATTTTCTTTGTTACATCTGCCCATAATGGAACACATTTTCAAATCCGCACCAGGGCTAAAAAAGTACATGGATGTTCATAAATATTCGACTGAACAACAGGATCTAATCAATTCCATCAAAACGTTGGAGTTTGTCGGCCGCATCTGCTCCAGACCTTGCAAAAGTGATTCTGGATTTAGAGCTACCCGAGAACTCATAGACGCAATAGTCAAACGTATTCTAGAAAGAAGCAAAAAAGATCGAGGCGGCTTTTATCTGTTAACATACAACAATCATCGTGTTCACATATATTAAAACTGTTTTGCATTCACTGCATGTGATTTACATGTTAACTGTTTTGCTCTTCGAAAATTCTTACTTAATTGTTTTATTTGATATTGCTTATCGAACCATGTTGTACATATATGCTCTATCATAAATTTAAAATTTTAGTTAGCTTGCAAAGGCAAGTACGTATACGTATGTACGAGTTGGCGGTGTGGTGTTGGAAGGGTGTACGTGTTGTACTCGTTATGTGTTCGAGCCCCGGTCAGACATCCAACATGCAGTATACTTGGTTAGCTTAAGTACACAAATGCGCCGTAAAATATAAACTTAATACCCCCAAACGAACCATACAGATAAAGACAGAAGTTTGACAGTCAGACAAGGAATTGAAATCCCCCTTTTCACTAAAAAACGCTGCAAACCAACAAGAACAATCTTCGAGGGAGAGTTTCTTTTTTTCTTGTTCTTCATAAGTTGAACTGTTCTACCCGACTGCCATTGATCAGTCTGCATGTATTCTTTTCGTAGCTTTGTGACTTTACTCTGTTGCAGCAAAGAATGATTTCAAACACCTTAATTTATTTTATACAAGCTCTGAACTGGTGTACCTTTGGTTTTGGCAAAAAGCCGATTATAATAGCTTGCTAACCTAATCGATTCCTTATTTGTTATTAATCTAAATTGAGCATTGAGCAAAAAACTCTAGACAATTTGAATTCTGTAGGACAACTCAGCTTCCTGACAGTTTATCAAATCTTAGATTTTGTTAAACCAAATAAACTATTGAAAGCTGCTAAATTTGTAGTTTAAACTGATCATGTTGGCTCCTTGCGTAGAGAAATGACGACACTCAGTGCATGTATTTTGGAAGGCTTCGAACATCATTGCTTTCAAATTATAGAATAACGAAACACAGAATTTCTGTTTTAAAACTCATTAAAATACAATAACTGATACTGCCTTTATCTTAAAGTAAGAATCGTTTTTCCCATGGAAAAGAGACCGAAATTCGGCCGCGGCTTCTTTTTATACAATCAGATTGTATATTGAGTTTCACGGCAGCCTCCATGTTATGTTTCCCAAAAGAATCTCAATAAACATTCTCTGAATTATTTGTTTTATTCTTTCAACGGTAGAGTACTTTCAAAGTGAGCTCTTGTCAGTTGGACTAGTGAAGCCTTATAAGAGCAAAAGGGAAAAAGCCTGTTGAACCAAACATACATGCAAAGAGCCTTTGTCAAAAAACGGTTTGTTCGTGTCAGATATTTGGCCAACATTCACCCCTATTGAGACACTCGGCATGTTTCTCTAAGTTTTTCACTGCTACACTTGACTTGTTTAGAAAGCAACTAGCCAAAGTGGTTAACGAGGTTTCCTTCAGTTATTAATGTTTATTAACTTAGCAAATAGAGTTGTTAAACTTTCTGTTTTATGGTTATTAGTATAGGACAGCCTTCTCAGATATACACATTTATAACTCTTGGCCTCGTGACCACTGTCGGCAGTCTAGTCTAAAGATGGTTGTACTCTCACAATGTCTTTTTTTTTAACGAATTCTGTACCAGCTCTAGTCAAGACTTTTTGCACAATTTCTACAGACTGAGTTTGCCGAAGCAGGCATTCTGAAAATAGAAGAAATCAAGAAAAATCAAAAAAAGAAACAGTCTATGAATGTAAAGAATAAATGTGGGAGATTTCACGGCTTGTGTTTGAACGAAAATCAAACGGATTATTTTATAAAGCCTGCCAAGGTTTTATTTCTTAAAATCCATCGTTTTGAATACTTCAAACAATTTGGAAAACGTATTTTTTTTGTTATATTTCATATGCTTAAGACACCCTGCAAAAATAAAAAAAACCCGATCTCTAATGATGTCTCTACATACCTTCCGAAGTTCTTCCAAACCACAAATGAAAAGACACTAGTTAATTGCTGTTTTGGCACCATCACTATTAGGAAGCTCACTTTATCAACTGTTATATTTGAAAACAAAATGACATTTCAGCGTTAAGTTGCCACTGCAAGAAATAATTTTACCACTGCAAATTTACTGAACAAAATCGACATTCAGTTTTTCGATCTGTAATTCACGCATGAGCGAACATATCATGATATGCCTTCTCGTGCATTTTATCATTATACTCCAAACGGTTTATGAAGCTTCTAAAATGCTTCGTGTAGTATTTTGCCTGTTCTCAAATTGCTTGCAAAATTTCAAATTGAACTGGCAGATTTTTGAAGTTTAGTGCTCATAACTTCGCGCTACTGAGAAAAGTAAAAATTTTGCTTGCACGCGCAGGAAAAATCGCAATTATCTTTCAATATTCCAACAAATATATCATGAACAGAGGTCGTTCTACAAGGGCTCAATAAAATCAAGCTGTTTTTTCAAGCCGAAAGACCGAAACGTTTTATACAGTATTCTGAGTGTAAGAAGTCCGATGAACGCATGCAAAATGTCAATCTATATGACTTAAATTGAGCAAACTCATTTTGAGTGAAGCTTGTTCTTTGTGGTTAAACCACCTCCTCGGAAGTCTAACTGTCGTCTACGAAGGCGGGCTTGCTGCATTCGGGCAAAGGAGCATTCTTTTCCAAACGTTTTCCCTTCACTCTCTTCCATTTCATACGTCGATTTTGGAACCACACTTTGACTTGGCGCTCAGTCAAATCCAGGCTGACAGCTATTTCGTACCGCCTTAATCTTGTGAGGTAATTATTTCTGTTGAATTCATTTTCTAGTTCCTGTAATTGATTCTTCGTGAACGCTGTTCGTCCTTTCCGCTTCTTTGCTGCTCCTTTGTCTATTTTTCTTTCTATTAGTTGGTAAAAAGAAAACGTAGTTAACTGAGAGCCAACATAAACTGGTTCGAACACCATTAAACGTAAGCCTTATCAGCAGCAAAGTCAATCAAACAAGAGTATAAGATTTTGAGGTTATAATGCTTGCTATTTACTAAATGATAACTTCAAGTTATTTGAGTGTTTGCTCAGTATGTGCAGTACAAATATTTGCTAAAATGTATTTTTTTAAGAATTAAGACTGACACTTATCTCTGGATAAAAACTGCATGCGTAGTTTTAGCAGACGAGCGATACACGAAGGACTTGCCGAAATTTTAACATTCTAGACAAAAAAATCATCAAAGTACTCTTTCAAGCGCTTGTTAGATGGGTAAATTAACGTTAGAAGAATCCGCAAATTTGTTCTATAAACCTTTCATGAAATTGTGACACGAGCAGTGATTGTTCTTTTAAAACAAGGAAGAAGCATAAACTATCATGGCGATTTTATGATAAAGATAACCACAACATTCCTTATATGGGCCTTATGGAGTGCCAACACAGTTGATCTTAAAAAACAGAAAACCCATCTGTTAAACACTCTTTAAAATGCAGAAGTAAGTACAAAGTAATTATGCAACTCAATTTCTGATACCAAATTTAAAAACTGGCTTCATTTTATCTGATTTCTAGTTTCTGTGACCCACTCACAATTCTCATTACTACGGCAAACGTCTACAAAGGAACGGAATCATTTAATTTCATTCAATTCTTATAGTAACTAAAGTTTTCATATGCTTATTTTTTTCTTTTAGAACAATTCTCTACGTCAGGATTAGGACAATTTTATTTCACCTGATAATGGTTTTGCATATGAACGGAAATGTGACTGTGTCTATCAAGCCATTCTAATGGCAATGATTGTGTGTATATTTGGATAATCCTTAACTTCGTAATATATGAAATTGTCAACTGGCTGTTGTCTATCGAGGGCAATGTCCAAAAGCTGACGTAAGAAGTTGTCAGATATCCTTGAAAACAGCGCTACGAACTTTAAGCTATAATGGGTGCATCCGTATATGACAGACCATACCGAACCACACCCACCACGACTCTATATTGTTGTGCATAAACTAATTCATCAGGCCGAAAGACAAGAAACTCATTGCTTTTACTTAAGCCATTTTGTAAGCTTTTAAAACAGTATTTGCAAACATAAAAAGGACAAGCAACGATTTTGGTAACTTTTAGCTTATATATATAAACCTCAAGCAGTAAATCTAGAAAGTTCAAAGAATGGGAAGTAATGTTACTGTGGGTACTAAATATAGACATCTGTTAATACTCGAAAGTAAAACCTTGTTTGGTATAAATACTGGGAAAGTCTCCTCTGGCAATTACACGAGAAATTAGAACACAAGAGGCCTTTTGATCAGCTATCAAGTTTACCCGACCCTGATTCATTTGAAAGATTTGCATCTTTCGCTTCAGTACCAATTTGCTTTACTCCTACTTTAGTTCTTTCGTGAAGAAGACTTTGTAATAAGTTTGCATATCCACATAAAAGTACTGTGTAGTTATGTACAAGTTATGTACACAAAGTCTTAGATTTAGTGCATATTATGTGCAAATTTTACTCATCAGACGATAAAAATTATTCTGATCACTGCCGTAGATTCCTTTTAAAATATGGTTTGGTAATGAGTTACGTTCACTCCGTTATTGCGGTTTTTACCCTTAAGATGTAACAACGTATTAAAAGACTTTTCTACTTTTTGGTGCATTCTGGAACAACACGTCCCCAAAAATTGAGGCGACTCGGTTAATGTCGCAAACACTTTGCCGCAACAAAGAAGTCTTATTTTTGAAAGGTAACACATTCATTAATTGATTTTTGACTTCCAAAACACTCTGGGTTTTTTTTTGGCAATTACAGCCGGCTTTTTGGATTGCTCTGCAAACTTTTTTGAGGCAAAAATCTTCGAAAGAAATTCAGAGACCATTGGGATATTATAACGCCTAAAGTAAATGTAAATGTTTCAGCATGTAAATGCATCTGTGCTGATGCAGCCTGCTTAATTTCTAGATACTCTTTCTTGTGGTTTTCGGGTTAAACCACAAGTATATGTATGGTCTTAGTTGTGTCCTTCAAAGATTAGCAAGTAATTAATCTCCACAAGTGTTTAACAGCTTCAACTTTAGTTCGAGGATTTGTGTTTGATTCTTGTATGATGTATGGTTGTATGCTTTCGAGAAGTGGTTCTTTATACTTCTGATAAAGTTCAAGCAATTTCTATAAACCTTCCATGGAATTGTGACACGAGCAGTGATTCTTCTTTTAGAACAAGTAAACAGATAAAGCTCAGTCGAGTTGCTCTTGTTTTATGATAAAGTTAACCACAGCATTCCTGTAGGCCTTTAGGAGTACCAACACAAATCACAATTGTTAGAGAAAATTTCTTAAACAGAAAAGCTGTCTGTTAAACATTCTTTGTAATGAACAAGTAAGGATAGGGTAAACAGAGAGCTGGAAAAAAAGAAACCTTTTAGATAGTTGGATATTTGGTTTATCTAAGTTGAACATCATAGATCTGTTTTTAGAATTTAAAAAAAGAGTATAGGAATTAGAACTATGCCGCCATTTTGATAGAAGGGAGACACACGAACCAACTGGCTCTGTGGTTTGTGAAACATACTGTCAATATGTTGTCAGCTTTGTAGTTACAAATTGCGTCTTTTTAAACAAAGCTTTCCAAACTCCAGGACGTTAAATATCCTGTCGAAACCAAATTGCTTAAACCTTGCACAAGAACAGAAGAGTTTTCTCAGAGCAGCAAGACTTTGAAACCTGTATTGATAGTTAATTCAAAATCACAACTGGAACAGAGAAGCGGAAATATTCTTTTCAGAAAAAGATTGTAATCTGCGATAACGGAAAAATGACCAATTTCCTAGTAATTTTTCGGCGTTCTATTCATTTTAAGCAATATCAAAGTAGGCACTTCTGCACAGTTGATGTCAACAAAGCTCTCGAGATGTTTAGTAAACGACTGCTCTTTGTAACGATCGTCGACAGCCCTACGTTATTTGTCGATTTGTGATTAATACTAGTGTAATAATTTGCTGTTAACATAATATTTATTGCATCTCTTATGGTTTCTCGGCTTTATGTGTAATAACAATCAAGATAATATCGTGGTTAACAAATAGGAAAGACAGTAAATTACTTTGCGGGTTGATAATACCATGCAATATGCAATTAGAGTGAGCACGGAGCATGGTTCTGTGTATCATAAAAACAACGGATTTAGAACTTGTATACTTAAATAGAGTGATAGTTAGTACTCAATGCTTAATGAGAATACAGTAAACACATCAAGTGGAATCAAAACTTTGAAATTGCTATGTAAATTAACAAAAGCGCAGTTCATGAGCAAATGAACTAATTTGTCTAAAACGACTGTGAAACCACATCGAAAATACTACACCATTTTCGAGTGCTCTTCAATCTCTCTTACTCGATCATGTAAATTGTGAGTTAGAGAAAAAACGAATTATTATTGAAGAGCAAAGGGGCAAAGTCATGTCCTTTACAAGGTGTTATAAGCAGCAAATGATGTGTACAAGACAGTTAATAGGCCCATATAGCAGTGAGTGTTGCTTAGCTGTCAGATTACCTTGTTCACAGTCTGCCAAGTGAGGAACGGGACCTTCATATTCTGGCCTGACGGGATCTCGGAGATCATACATTTGAGTTGGGGGTAAATGGTGCAGTGGAGGTACTTCAGCTTCTCTTGGGCGAATCTCTACTCCTCTTGGATCGCTGAATTGAGCCAGAGGGGGTACATGGTTGTAGGAGGGCGAACTACAAGGAGGGTAGGTGTTAAAGTTATATCGTTGAGATGTATATCCATAAGGCTGGTGCGTTAATGGTGGAGGTCCACAGGAATCGTATCGTGAAGGAATAGGAAAGCTTGGTCGAGCATAGCCGTACCCGCTTGGATACATTTTTTCCTGTTGTTGCAAGGGTATCTCAGCTATTACTATCAAATGTTCGGCTGGTTCCCGGAGTCGGCACACGGTCCAAGTTTTAATCGATTTATTGCAACGCCGCTGTCAGCTTTGTTGTAACTGATATGGAACCGCACGTTATTTAGCGTAATTGATACAAACTACTGACTGGCGGCGAGGTTTTGTCCTGTACTAGAAACCCAGAACTTGAGAACAATACAAAGATTTAAACAACATGTATGTTACATCAACTTTTTCGCAAAAATCTTTAAATAAAATCACGAACTAAAAGAAGCAGAATTATCTGGCCAAAATGCGAAAATCGGAACGAAGAGTCGCAGGTCGGGACAAAAATAAACACAGCAGATAATTGAATACTCTGAGTTTTCATTTCTGCGCTTTTATGTGCCGCTAAGCTCAAGCTGTTTATTACATTAAATTTCTTTTCATTTTGCTATTGTGTACGACAGTGTGGCCGATATAGTCAAACCAGCGGCGATAATGGGTTTTTTATGCTCTCCAGTTAAAGTTGCTTATCATAATTTTCCCGCGGTCATCGAGCTGCTGCGAAAAAGACGCAGAAGTCGATTCTGGTCGGCGGTCGATTCTCTGTGATTTCTAACTTATCTTTATTGCCTGAGACCAGAACTTATCAGTTTGAACCTTTCTAGAGTTCTCGCTGCGGGTTTAAAACGAAAACGGGACAGATGCTATTGTTTACACTAGTTTTTGAGTACCTCTTGTGCCACTGCTAACTTGGTTTGTTTTCAGGAGTAAGTGCCACACTCATTGGTAGCCCGAGGGAGTGGGAGTGAATATGTTTATGAAACTCAAATAATAAAGAAACAACATACATGTAGCGGCGTAGACAGCCGTAAGTGTTCTTGACAGGCAGTTGTCAACTGAATGATTCCATCCGTCAATCGAACTTATATCTTTTAATTGCACTCGGACCACAACGTACCGGAAACACTCCATCTCCTATTAAGACCTTACAAAATTGCTCTAATTTCAGTTTCCAACATTCATTTTAAAAAGCTCCTTTAAAAACAATTTAAAAGAGTTAATTTCTCATAAGAGTTAAGTTTGTTACTGCTCTGGCAGACAGCCTCGTCTCGATTGTTTTTTCATCTCCTCTCGAATTTTGAATAGAATTAGCTCTAGTCGCTATTGACAAGGTCACTTGACTTTGGTCAAGAACATACAAACACTCGAAATAACCGTGGAAGCGTTGCCAAAACCGGTTTGTTTCACATGGGACATAAATGTACTTGCTTCACAGTTTCACCTTATTTTCTATTGTAGGATTTATAAAGTGTAACTGTCTCAATTTCTATTAAGGTCAGTTTGGTCACGAAAGCGTTACCAAAAGCGGTTTTTGCGATAAAACATTATTAACAGGACATCTATATCTGCAGACAAAACTTCTCGAGCCATATTTTTCATGAAGGCCCTGGAAAATATTGGCGAATTGCTTGCACTAGAAGTTTTTGTCGGCAGATATCCTATTTTATCACAGATATGTGAATGATATTTTTTGTCTTTTCCCCAATGAAGCCGAAGCCCTTCTATTTTCTTGATTGCATTAATTATAGCAGCATTTACTTCGCAGTTAACGTTCTAACTTATACTTTCTATTTGTTCACGAGGTATAATTTTCTCACATCAGTATAACTACATATTGATCTACTACGGTACATCAAAGAGCCAACTAGCTTTGATACCACGTGATACCAAAAGAAACAAATTCCCCTTGCGGAATAAATATCAGTTCTTTTCAGTTAAAACTTTAAAATTACACTTTAAAGAATACATTAAGTTGTAATGGCTTAACATAATGCTCAGGCTTGGCGACTGATGTTGATTCAAAGTTGTTGAACTATTATTACACGCTTTTTTTTAAAAGAACAATTTTATAAGAACGAGGCTCAGACTAAATTGGCAAAAATTTAAGAACAATTTAAGAACAAGCTGAGGCTCGGGCTCGATGGCTAATTGTTTTTTAAAGTTTGCTGAGCTTC
>JAOBRD020772696.1:0-13816 GCA_027575215.2 Hydrozoanthus sils
GGGCCCCCCCCCCCCCCCCCCAGCCGTCCCGCTTCCGACGGCCCCGTCCGAGCTTAGATGTGAAAATGTTCGGAGAGATTTCGTATAGATGCGGCAGTGGTTTGGGCCACGGTTAGCGGGCGTTTTGTTATGAAATCTGTTGCTAAATATAACATTTGGGCCACGGTGCAAGGGAGACCAGCCAATCAAAAGGGACGGATTTTATCAGCTGACTGTCTGGGCCATGCAGGCAACTGTTGCTTAGAATTTATTGCGCAAAAGGTCAACAGGCCAACTGTAATTCTTGTTGCAATATCTTGCATGCTGCAATGTCTGACTCTGAGGCTCATACCTTACGGAAACTTGAAGATATTTTCCAGCGGTCTAACTCCGAAGACATTGCAGCAGAACTACATTTGTTGCGTTGGACAATGTCAAGATTTTATTGACAAAGAAATAGGTCACGTTTCTGAATGCAGCGAAAAAATTACTAATTTACTGTCCGCCTTTGTGAGTTTGCGAAGTTACAGTTCCCGAAAAGCTAGCGCGAAAGATTCCTGTCAGATGCGGTTATATCTTTACATTTGTGGATCAATTTTCAAATAACCAAATGACCCTAGATTTGAATAAATGTTGTTCTCTCATGTTCTTACGAATATAGACTATAGTCGTCATGGCTTCTAAATGTAAATTGTCAGGGCGGGTTTTACGGTTCATTGCGTCCAGCCGTTCGAAGCTAATACAGTATTTTCTAACCTACGAGCAGACGGTTTCACGGCTTCCCGTTTTAAATAATTTATCGGACAAATTTTTTTAAAAAAAATTTGAACCTTGTACAGAGATTTAGATGTATAAGTAATAATAACATTTTGACCACTCTTTTCCTGATTTTGCCATGAAAAATTCAACAAGCATATTGGAGATTGTATAACACGCTAAATGCATATATACAGACAAACACTTATTAAATTAGCTGGGTCATCGAGTGTCGGACTGATCGAGTGATAACCAAGCTCGTCATGTTCGCGGACGCTGTACTGATAGTTTCAAATTTTATCGCATACCGCTGGTGAAACAATAACAAACACGTATATAATATGTATTAAAGGCTTAAATTGTTAAAAGTTGCAGAGTTAAAATATAAATCTCAGTGACGAAAACATTTATATTTTATTTTGTTATAGTAACACTTTAGCGAAACCATAAACTAATTAGTATGTGTTCTCCTTTATCAAACGCGATTTTCTGGACAACGCCATATTTGGGCGTGGCTCAACGTCCGGTGACACGGTCAGATTTATAGGCTGGATCCGCCCCTGGTAGATGGGCTTATAGACGATAGGAGGGCTTATATCCGGATTAATAAAATATTCGTTGGCAAATGGATGAGCTTATATCCGATGGGCTTAAGGGGGGAGGGGGACTTTAAACTGAAGTGGGATTTAACAGTATCAAATATTTAAGTTGATAAAATTTAACTATTGACAGCAATGTACTTACTCACCCACGCGCAGGACAGTTCTCTTAAAATTTGCATGCATCGGCGTTTTCCCTATAGAACTTTGAATAATTCTGTAAAACTATAGGTTTTTCCTTCTCCGTTCGGCCCCGTGGGGTCATAGATTGGAGGCTGAATCCGGTTTGCGGCAGCATTTTTGGTGACGTTGTCATACGCTGCAAGGTCTAGCGGTTTTGCAACTACTGTGTCTGGTGATGGATTCCACCTTCATGGAGGGCACTGCGCCAGGTTTTGCAGTCATCAGCAATTCTTTCCCTGTTGTCAACGGGGATGTTGAAACTCTTTAGATCCTTTTTTAACGGCGACAGTAAACCGCAGTCAGGGGCGACCAGGTTTTTGCGTGCCTTGTGTGACCGGGCCATACAGAGCAGCTTTTGGCAGACGGCTGTCGTTCATGCGACGAATATGACCAAGCCACCAGGCGACACTTCCGCAATACTTTAGATAATATAAGGTAGGCTTCTTAGCGCGGGCAAGGACCTCGACGTTAGTCATTTTGTTGCTCCAGTGTATTCAGAGGATCTCGTGTATAGAGCGCATGTGGAAGCTATTAATTTACATTCCTGGCTGGCGTACGTTGGCCAAGCTTCTGGCGGAATCCCATAGAGGAGGGTGCGAAGGACAACCGCGGAAAAGACTGACATCTTGGTGCTGATAGGTAGTGAGTTTCAGGTTGTCCTACACGCGGTCGCAGAGACTGCCCATGAGCTGAGGACGCTTTTTCGATACGGGCTTTAATGTCAGCCTCAACTCGGGACAACAAGGATATAGTGCAGCCCAGGTATCTGAAGGTGTTGGTTTTCTTGAGCGGCTCGTTATTCAAGTAGATATCTGCAGAGCGTCCAGTCTGATTCTCGCGCTGCATTACCTCGGCTTAAGACTGACTGGTGACAAGGCCGAAGCAGTTGCAGGCGACACTGAAACGATCTATCAGAGTCTGTAGGTTGTTCTCCGGCGGTGTAAGCAAGTACGCGCTGGCGTAGGGTTTAAGCACGCAATCTGTTAACATTGAAGAGTTTTGAATAACCATATGGTTTTATTGTGAATAGCTGTGTTATTTTATAGCATGTTTATCTAGGCTAGCCTTTTCAGGGTTGAGAGTTAATAATATAGAATTAGTTTTACTTCAATGTCCCCTATTTAGTAGAGGGTTTTCTTTACCCTCGGCAAGATCGTTTTGACACCTTAATAAAGTCATGTATGTGTATATGTATATGTTTTCCGCTGGATCATGTATGGAGAAACACTAGCTCCTGTTTCGCAGTTCCGGAAGGCGGTGTCAAAAATTAGTGACAGGAAAATGCCGAACAGTGTAGGGGCAAGTTCGCAGCCTTGTTAGTTCTTATTTTACTTCGGCCGCTGTATTGAAACTCGCTGAAGACGTTGCGGTCGAGACGGGCTCGCGCTCTGGTGTTCTTAATGAGCTACTGCGATGAGATGAGAAGTTTCAGGGGCCAGCCGCTTTTTCCAAGCATTTGGTAGAGCCCACATGGGCGGTGAAACCGGGGAATCGGGGGTGCCCCCCCCCTCCCCCAATAATTTGGTTGGGGGTGCCAGGCCCCCTCAGTAATTTTCTGGCTAATAACAGTAACTCTTGAAGAATTTCAGATTTCATAACGAACTATTACAACTTCCACTGTGCTCCCCCCCCCGCCCAATTTTTTTTTTTTTGCTTCCGCCGCCCATGAGCCCATAAAGCACGATGGGCCAGATCAAACGCCTTGGAAAGGTCGATGAATGCGATATATTATTATAGTGGCATCTGCTGTTCTCTGCACTTTTCTTGAATTTGGCGAAGTACTGTGAAAATCATCTTCCTGAACAGAAGAAGCACTCGCCGGGTACACCCGCTCGACCAAGAGCTGGAGCCTTCCTAGTGCGATTCGGGCAATAACCCTTTCCATCGTGCTTAATAGGGAGATTCCGCTGTAGTTGTCACAATCAGTGCACTCTTCTTTGTTTTTATAGAGTGTAACGACTTCGGAGTCCTTCGGGATGTCGCCGGGTCTTGAGGGACATCGCCGCTGTTTAAACGGAGACGAGGGAATTAGAGGAGGAAGTAATGTCGCGTTCCCCTGACTAAAAAAAATTCTGCAGGGATACCATCGCCAGGCCCAAGGGTCCTGTCAGCTTTGAGGGCAGTTGATGGCTGTTTCTACCTCTTTCAGGTTTATTTTCCCCGTCGAGCTCGGTTATCTTGTCGAATTGCTGAACTCCGTCGATGGCTTCAGGGTGGGCATTAGTGTTATGAGAGTAGACGGCACGGAAATGCTTCTTCCTGAACGCGACATTTGGTCCTCCCTTTTCTCCAATAGCGTGCCGTCGAGGGTACGATAGATATAATAGGTATGTGATAAAATACCATATTACTTTTGCAGTATTATCAAGCATGATAATTTCCTGCAAAAGTAGGCTGAAACTAAAAGGAAACTTACCTAAAAATCAGTTTTAAATCTGTTACTTTAATTACGAAAATATTCGGACTATTGCACGAGATTAACTTGCGGTAAAAATAAAACAATCCCAAATTGACCAAGTTGGAATGGGATCGAGTGTCTTTTGTTCCCAGGAGCCCACTCACACTTTTGATGACGGGAAGGGGGACAAAAGATTTTTGTGGGTCTGAAATTTTAGCCAAAGGGATTTTTTTGGGTCACAAACTCTGATGTTGGATTTTTTTTTGGTATAAAACAGGCTTGTCCTAACAAGGAATGTCATTGAAGCTACATAGCTACAAAACTAGCCTGTGAACAGGCTAGGCTCAATAAAGGGGAAAATAATACACAACTTGAGAAGCGGTTGAGGCAGGCTAAGGCCAAGATGTGTAAATGA
The DNA here is from genome assembly GCA_027575215.2 of Hydrozoanthus sils. Lineage (NCBI taxonomy): Eukaryota > Metazoa > Cnidaria > Anthozoa > Zoantharia > Hydrozoanthidae > Hydrozoanthus > Hydrozoanthus sils. The sequence goes on from JAOBRD020772696.1 coordinate 4,331, forward strand.
AGAGAAAGATTGATAAGAGAAAGACTCTATTTCATAGCACACAACCAATAAAAGAGCAGTTGTTGATGGATCTTTGCTCAATGTTTGTATGAGGGCACTATATAGCTAATACACAAGTAGACTTATTTTGCTGTTTTTAAAAGATCTTAAGAATCTAATGTTAAAGTGTTCAAGATGAACACACATAGTTTGTTACTCCAACTAATATTAATAAATTAACTCCCTATCAAGGGTTTCAGTTGGTTTCAAAGGTAATCCACATCACTACAGTAAGTTGTTATATTTATAACTTATACAACACACAGGGGAGTGGCCTTCACTGCTCCAAGGACTTAGTGTAGAATTTCTCCAAAACAATCAAGCAATATCCCAAAATCAAGCTATTAGTCAAAACTACAAACTGCTTCAAGTTAAAAGCTAAAAACTGTTTGATGGTGTTGGTACACACATATAATTTGAAACTGAATGAAATTGGAAACTAATTTGCAAAAAAAGAAGGGAAAAATAAGAAAGAAAAAAATTAAGAAAGTGCATTTTGCAATAGACTTTCAATACGAAATCAGCCTCTTAAAAATTAACACAATATTTCATATTTTGGTTACTGTGAAAATGGTTTAAATACCTAAAACATACAATGGTAATGACAATATAAAAAATAAACACTAACAGAGTGTGGAAACATGGTCCAATATGTCCTCTTTAGCTTAACTATCAATTGTTTCTCATTGAAAGAAAGCAGAGTGGTTTTAGTTACCAGTGGGGAGTATAATGTATGATACAACCATCGCATTTGATCAACTCTGCTATTTTGTCACAGATATTTTGACTCTTTATTGGAAACCACATTAAATCTTTTGGCAGGCTGGATTTGATCTCTGTCACCTCTGCAAGTAGAGTCATGCACATACCATCAGCTATCCCATGTGGTTTACCAACATGTTCAATACTGATTAGACCATGCACTTTGTGTGGTAACAACAGAGTGTCCTCTTTCTTAACAAATGACTCAACTGTTTGGAAGATGTAATAATCCTGGCATCTGGGAACATCCATTAGAAGAGTGAGAGTACCACTTGTTGACTTGCGGACAAGTACTTGGATATCTTCTTTACCATCTGCTGTCTGTTGCCTGTAAACCATGACAACCCGAGCAATAATCTTGTCATGGGCATTCATAACTGGCAAGCTGCTAAAAAGCGGATTTCCTTTTCTTGATTCGTTCCATTTGAGAGCGAAATCAATTAAGGGTAAAAAATCCTTCGCTCTGAGATTAAGTTTAGATATCTCGCCTTTGGTAAACCATTGGGCTTCCATTGACTCTGCATCTTGTTCAGCCAAAGTTTTAAGCTTGCCACCAGTAATACGGCCCACAAACGTAAAACGAAACCAGCGATTGTAAAGAGGAAGGGCGTCAACACAAAGCAATGAACTTGGTTCAAACTCCAAGCCGGTCTCCTCTAACACCTCGCGTTTTGCCCCCTCCACTAAACTCTCATTTGGCTCGAGACGGCCGGCCGGGAAGTACCATTGACCACGACAAGAAGGTTTGGCCTCCTTTATCAACAAAACACGGCCTTCGTTAACCAACACTGCTCCGACAATGTAACTTACTGTTCGTCCCAGTTCAAGAGCAACACTGTGATCAGCATTGTCGTAAGTTTTGGGGCCAACTTCCGGTTCAATGTCTGCACCAACACCGCCTACACACTCCTGAGAAATCAGAGTTTGTATTTCAGAAACCACTGAATCCATTTCGCAAAACTAAGTTGCAGTATATAGGGAAAGAAAGTAGAAAGACACAGAAATGTTCCCTCGACTGCACAAGCCAGTCTGACGACTTGCAACTCGGCATATTTCGGTTTCGACAGGCGTTACGACAACTCACACATCATTAAACATTGGAGGACTGGAAACGAGTTAAAAAGTTGCAAGATGGCGACCTCGAGGGATGAAGAAGTGTTGAATACAATATTTAACCCTCTTTTACCAATCGGTGGAGACTGTCCTCACTTGGTAAAAAATGAGGATGATTCCGAAATTAATACGGATTCTGAATCAATCAAAGAAGCAAAAGAATTTGAAAATGCCGGTGTAAGAAAGGCCGAAAATGGAGACTTTCACGGGGCTTTAGAATGCTTTAATAAAGCTATCGACTGCGTCCCACATCGGGCCTCTGGCTATAATAATAGAGCCCAGCTTTATCGTTTAATGGGTGCGTACTTGTGATGTTGTGTTCCAAGGCTAACAAGCGTAATTTATTGATAGTAAAGTAACACGCCAAGCGTTTATCTCGAAAATCCTTGCTTTCGTCATGCATATGATAGTCTGAGCGGTTGCGTAATAAAAGTGTTTTTAATGAATTAACATATGCATTATCACAGGCACATCACATTTGAGCGAGAAAGTCATGAATTACAGATTTAAAAGATTTCACCAAATATGAAGATGTTTCAACTTTAGTGTTCCATTTATCAATTTTTAATTTAGGGAGTTCTCTCAAAAAATGAGCCGCAAATCTACTCTATTGTAGTCCGTTATCATTATTATTATTATTATTATTATTATTATTATTATTATTATTATTATTATTACCCTTATTATTACTTTACAGGAGATGTGCCTGGTGCTCTTGAAGACCTGAACAAAGCAATTGATCTGAGCCATGGTCGAGGAATGGCAGCAGCTCAGGCATTCACCCAGCGAGGAACAATTTATCGCCTTGAGGGTGAAGATAAAAAAGCAGTTGAAGACTTTAAAAGAGGAGCAGACTTAGGGAATGCCTTTGCCAAGAGTATGGTCGTCCAGATGAACCCATATGCTGCCCTGTGTAATAAGATGTTGTCAGAAGCAATTAGCAGCCTGCAGCGAGGAGAAGCAACTTAATCAGAGCAATGATTTTGTCATAACCTACTATTTCATATTTTAGAGACTGTGACTAGGTCATACTAAATGAAAGGGGAATTCTCAGTTGTCAAGGCATTCCAACAATGGAAAGTCATGGTGTCTTGACAACGATGGTTTACATGTTACTCAGTACTAGCTGGTACTGTACAAGATGAAATAATAGTTTGTACATTGGGATATTATTTAATGTTTATCAAACACTTATTTGGCAATACTGAAGAGACTAGACAGTCATTATTTGAGTGCGAGTTTATAGCCACTCTTAAACAATACCCAAGATTGAGCTTTGTTACAAAATCAATTTTCAGGGTTGTTCAGACTTTTAACTGAAAACAAAATTGAACTTATGGTTTTGGGCTTATACCAGGGGTACTAAAACTTATTTTTAAAAAAAATAGTTGGACTTTTGTTGTGAATGTTTTTATTACATCAGGGGGTTAGGGTCGAGATTGTAATTTAAATGTATAGCAAGAAAACAGTGAGGTTCAAGTCATTCCAGTTTCACATAAATTTTACTGCAGTTACATTGTTTAAAAAAGTTTAGATGTTGCAGAAACACTCTCCTGCTTTGTTTACTTAGTTGGGAACTGTTTGTAAAGTTTGGCACTGTGGGGGGCTTGAGCTAGAATGGAGGCAGGACTGGGACTTGAATGAAAACTGTATTTGGGCTACCTTGCCTTTCCATTTTTCATGAAGCTACCGGTAAGTAGCCTCATATTATTATAGTAAAACTTTGCTTCTTTTACTTTTCCTGTTTTACAAGTGCTTCATCAATAGATTGCTTATAGCAAAATAAAACAAAAATAAATAAAATTACTTTCATCGACTCATTTGAAAAGTTGGAACAAAGCAACAAGAGCTCAAAAGGCTTTTGAAAAAGTGAGGAAATGTTATTTCCTCAACTATCAAACAAAAATCCTTTTGAATTTCTCGAGCAGCGGAAGCAAAAAATTATTGGGGACACAGTCGAAATTGTAACATTTTGTTATAAAATCTGAAATTCATTTTCAAAAGGTTGCTGTTGTTTGCCAGAAAATTCATAGGGGGGCCAGTGCCCCCCTCCCCTCCCCAGTTCTGCCGCCCATGAATTTTGTTGGGCAAACTGTATGCAGTATATTTCTTTTAAGTTTTAATACAATGCACAAAGTTGTTAGCTTGACTTTCATTTATCTCATGTACACTGCAAACCACAATGCCATTCAACCATTGTGTTATAACAATTTAAAGTTTCCAAGTTTGATTAATACAACCACCTATAAACACTTCTACTCCCCCTTTCTCATATCTGCATTACCTAATAAGTCAGCATTGTCAATACAACCTTTTTTTAGTCATAGCAGTTGTATACTTTATAAATGATGGTTATACTACCAAAGAAACACTGTCACTGATATTCCAGACTTAATGTTCTGTTTCTGTCTTTGGATATTGATATCTTTTTAACATAGTCCTCCCTCCTCCCCCCACCCACCAACTCTAATAAGCACCTCATCTGGATGGCCTTAAAATAAATAAGCCTCCCCCAGGGGCCAGTTGTTCGATTAGGCCAGTTAACATTAACCCCGGGCTAAACTTCTAACCTACCTCTTGTTTCCAACCTTACTGAAAACAGTTTGAGCTGTAATTTTGGAGTTGACAAGTTTGTTCCCTGGAAAATCTAAACAGAATTTTATAGGAACTGAGTCTTTCCTTTGAGAAGAAAATCTTGCTAGAATTTAGGCTAAACCCAGGGATAAAATTAACCAGCCTTTGAATAACCCAGCCCAGGGGGTTATTAGAGCACTATGGTAGTTTGTTCAAGCAAAAAATCCAAGAACTACTAACAAGTGTTTGATAAGATTTATTGCAGTTTTAAGTAAAGTGCTAAACTTAACATTTTCAACTTCAATTTTGTTTTCAGTCCAGTTCAAAATTTAACAGAATGTTAGGGGTTTTTGAAAGAATTTTAAGCTGAAGATTTCATCCTTTTCATGGCTCGGTCTTTGGCCCGCTGTTTGCGATCCTTGATGTTTTTCAGATTGAGACGTTTGAACTTGTCTCGAGCTCGACGCTTCTTGTACTTATGCTTGTTCATTTTTTGCTTTCTTTTCTTCAAAACACTGCTTACTAATATATCTTGAGTTTTCTTCTGGTCAGTATCTCCATAAGGTACAATTTCTGTGTTAAGGTTGTCACCTATTTCGATGCTTGCAATCAGAGAGCTTGGGTCAAGAACTTCAATGATTTCAGAATGTCCAGGAAGTCTAAATGGTTTCCTACCTAGTAGAAAATAGTTTCTCAGGGGCTTAGTACAAAGTAAAGCACCGAAGCCCTCTGACATAAGAGGAACACATTTACAAATGGGTTGTTGTGGAAACAATAAAGTCGAGCATGAGGCAGGGTTGTTTTCTCCACTCTGCCTTTCCTGGAGTTGTAACTGGAAAGCAACCTTGTTCCGGGTACCATGAGCATTTACCTTTACCATGGCTGCTCTGCCTGTAGCACATACTTCCTTAATTTTCAAGCAACCTAAAAAGGGAATACTTTTGTATAAGTATTTTACTTTGGATCTAGTTAAAGGGAACGCCTTATCTAAAGGACAGCTCTTGGTGACTTCTAATGGTGTTTTTTGATGATATAATTGCCATTCATAGTTTAATATTTTGAAAATCAGATCATATAAGAAACTGAATGAAAAGAAGGCAGCTTGAATAATTATTTCCAGATTATTTTGGATAAGTTTTGAGGGAGATAACAGGTTTTTTCTTAAGAGAAGCTCTAGTTTTTGGGATAATAGAGAAATTTAAGAGTTAATTTTGAAGTTAGTATTTGATAGAAAAATGCAAAACCATCCTCAAAGCAAAGCTGCACATGCACCTGGTTAGGTCTGATGATTGTACTTAATATTCCTCTCATTCAACCTTAATTTGTTTCACATCCTTGACTACCTAATACACTAATTCAAGGTGAAACAAACCCCTTCTGGTAAAACAAGTGACACAAAACTGTTATATTGAGAGTCTAGGCTACCATAAAATATTACACAATGAAAAGCAATATTTGATTTTAAAAAAAATTTAAATGTGAGAAATGTCCATATGGTTTAAAAACTGAATTTTTAAAAATGCACATATGTAACTAGCGATTATTCATGACAAGTTGTTTAACATCTGTTGAAACTGATACAACTAAAATCACCCATTTTTGCTAGACTGCCATGATGTTTCTATTCTAAAGGAGAACCTTAAAACTTATTAATATATTGGATTGGGTAGAACAAGATCAGTGTTTCCCCCTAATTCTTAAAGTATGTAGAAAATTTTGTTTCTTGTTCACATTCAACAAGACTTGAAGTCTAAAAATATTTGGCATTTGTCATTAAAAATTATGAAACTGACCCATCAAATATCTTTTCAAAATACCCCTGATTGGCATTTCAGTCAGTGAGTACAGTTTGCCAAAAATTTCCCAGGGAAGCATAGATCTGGACCCTCCTGGAGGCTCAAGCAATCAGGTGCTCACTAAATCTCCAAGCCCCTACAATCACTACAAGCTTCTGCGGCCCTGGAGAATATTTTTATTTTTTTTGTCATGATAAAGATTAAGACATCCAGGAAATAAATTTAAAAATTGGCATAGACAACAAAAGTGGTGGCTTGATACCAAATAATAGCATTCAAGACATATCATAACACAAATTCAACAGACCTTATTCCTTGCTTTTAATAATATAGAAGAGCCTTGCAAAGATAACTTTTTTATTTCAGTCTTCTAAATTATAATCTGAAGCCTGAAGGTACAAAACTTGCAGTTACACTAGCTCATGATCACCTTTTCAAAAGGTTTTGAAAACTTAAATTCAAGGTTGTGAAAACTGCAATATTAAAGGCTACGCTTATATTATTCAAAAATATATTTGTTCTTCAATACAAGGTGATCTGAGTTTTTACATCCCGACACCAGATTTTAGAAAAGTTTGATCTAAGGTTAAGTGAATCGAAAGAAGGCAACCGGCTCACCTTTTCTACGTACATTACCATCGCTTGGCAAACTCCACTTTTTCACTGACGTTTCAGACAAAAGCACGAGTGCAGCTCTTGCACTCCTTGCGAACGCGTTCATATCAACTCTGCATAGTAATTTCGGACTCTAAATTAGTAAACGAATACTGGATCAATGTGATCTGGTTTGCTCGTGCTTCTTGCATGCACTACGACGCCATTTTTGCCAGCAAGGCCTGGATGCCAAGCAAAACCCTCATTCCCAGACCCTCCCAGGCCAGCAGCAGACACGAAATTGAACAAAACCGTGCAAAAAAATTAGAATGTGAGTTTATGGCACTTATCGTTTTTAAAACCTACAAAGGCAACACTTTCCTGATAGTAGTCTCCGCGTTGATCAATAGTAGTGCAAAGGGTTGCTCAAAAGCTCCAATATAACCCACCCGATAGTTTCCTTGCGATCTCATTTTATTGAACAAAATAGACAGCGTCATTTTTAACGTTCATTTCTTTGAATGAACAAATTTAATGACTGTTTTGTACATTCCATTAAAGAAGTTTTAAAACGCCTGGTTTCAAAAGCGACGACAGAAAACACAAATAATCCTAAAACTCACAAGCCTTTGGCTCCCTGCATGCGTGTGCATGTATATTTCTCAATCCAGTGAGTCGTTTATCTTTTGAGGGCGGCGCGTAATCAAGTAAATATATCATACCAGCTAACAGAATTTGTTTTTTGCTTAGCTTGGTCATGTGGCCGGCCATCCTACTCGTATGAGGTATGAAGTCAATTGTAAGCGCAATGTTCACTTAAATGGGATCGGGTTTGAAAGATCAAATCACAAAAACTGCACATGGGCGCTTCAAGTTATTCTGTGCACAGTCACTAATAGTTGACACTAAGATTAGCCCTCACATCAACCTTTAAAAAAGAAGTAGTATTAGTGAACAGATCTGCATACGCATAAGTCATAGCAGTCTTGGACAGCTATTAGGTCATATTTTGCCTATCAGCAAGGCAAAGAAGGTCGAGGCAGAAAACCCCTCTCAATCGATATCGTTGTAAAGTGATGCATTTACCAAAAAATGGTGTATTCATATATGATGCCTTTCCCTTATCAAATAATCAAAGGCGCTTTACAGTGATCAGTATGTTTAGCGCCAGCAGACCGGAAGCTCTGGTTGCCGCTTAAAAGTACACGTTTTACCGACCTCTGAAAATGGACTTTAGGGGGAATGGATATTCAACCCTCGATCCATGGAGCTCAAGCGCAGATTGTGCTCTGCATACTTCAACCCCTCCGTTTTTTAGTGCATATAGTTTCACCAGTATTTAGTGTCAAACTTTTTCTGTTGGAAGGATTGTAGTCTACACATTTTACAAGGCTCTTTAAATTGACCGGGCGAAGACTGGCGCCTACACGCAAGCTAGAAGGACTGTTCTTGACTTGCAAGTGACGTCATAGCGGCCATGTTGGTGCGATTTATTTCGTTTAGGGCACCAACATGGCCGCTTCGTCTTTTGTCTTTGACGTCTCTAGGGAATGCGTGCAAGTCAAGAATTGGTATTGCCTTTTTTGCTTGACCTAACTAACCTAAAAAACATTTTTTTCAAGCTGCTTAATTCTTAAGACAAGAATGTTTAATTAAAATTTATGGTCTCTTGTTGTCCTTTATGCCGGTTAAAAGCAGATTTAGAACCCCCCGTGGGACATATGACCGGTAAAGGCTAAAGTAATGCGCTCTTGAAGCCACAATCGAAAAGTTGGGTTTAAACGTTTGAACTTAACGCTTGATTTGAAATATATCTTAAAACATCAAAGTAACTTTCACTAACTAATGCACTACCCTAAGCTATTTTTAGCTAATTTTACACAAATTACACTGCCATTAAGGTAATAAAGGAATTTTTTTTGTCAAAGTTGACAGCACAGCCTCCATCTTTACTCATTCTTTTGTTGTAGCCATCAGTTAATTGTATGGCTTCGGTGATGACGTCAATCAGTGCCAAGCGCCCCGGATTGTTTGCAGCCATAATTGCCGTCAACGGACAAAAGGCACTAATTGCTAGAGCAAGCTTGGTACAGGAACAAGCAGTAACAGGAGACACTGAGAAAACGACAAACATGAAAGTCGTGCGGTTTGTTAGCGTTGTTTTTATCCTGGTTATACTTTTCTCACCAAACGAAGCACGAAGAAAAAAGCGGAAAAACAATGAACGTAAAAAGAACGGACTCGAAATCCGCACTGCAAAGAAGCTTTCTGAAACGATTGTGAAGGGAACGCACGAGGTAAGCAAAAGAAAACGCGGTCTTAAACAAACAATGTTTGGAATACCTGTATTCCGCTATAGCAACCTAGTTCGAAACTTAGTTTTCACCAAAAATACATTTGAATGTCTTATAGATTGCTAAGGCTAACAGGTACTAATTTTGTTCACTTTTGATATGTAAGTAACTGATGTACCCGGCCCTTGTTCTGGAAACCAGGATTCTTAACAGTCTAAGTTTTATACTTATGGTATGTAGTTTTTAAAAAAACTATTGAGTGCGTCGGCGAGTAGTATAAACTTGAAGTATATATGATAAATGAATTATCGTCG
>JAOBRD020772804.1:0-13815 GCA_027575215.2 Hydrozoanthus sils
CAGTTGCCCCCCCCACTTAAAAATCGCTCCGCGGCTCCTGATTACATATTCATATAACATGATATTGATCAACAATAGAGAAAAAAATTCAAAGCTCGCAAATTCTATTAGTATAACGACTTTTAAATTTTCTTCTAACACATATTTTAGATTTCTTGTAAACTGCAAACAAACTTTGACTTTTTGTACGGCATTGCACGAATCGTAAAACACATGCACACAGCTTTATGAACAAAATTTCAACCAATAGTTTATGATATGTTCGTGTAAGTACAAATGTGTATCTAGCCATAATTTTTAAGCGTGACACCTATCAGAGGGCAAAAATGATATATTTTAAAAACACCTCACCATTGTTTCAAAATAGTAAAATGTAAACAAATCTTGACATTCGGTGTCATGTTACGCGCGTGATTTGGTCTTTCGAAACTCTTGCTGCCAAAATCGACTAAAATTTATCGTACAACCTTACATTTTAGTTTTAAAAATTGCAACGTACAGGTTCACATATAGTTGTACTTAATTAAAATGTGTATTTACGATAAAAAAATAGTCGTCAACTAGTTAGAGTGATATCGACAGCGTATATTCATTTCAATTTTCATGCGAGGAGACTTTGTTATCGTAATTCCACGTCACGTTTTGGAATCTCCAACTGATTTACGGCTATCTACCTTCGAAAATCAATTAATTTACAATTAAGTTGAATTTTCTAGACCACTAGTCAATGTAGTTTTAGCTTTAGATGACGATTCCCACGTATTTACCATTATATTAATTGTAATGACTGGTAAAGCCCTTGATACTCTGTTCGCACTAAAATGGTGTTGACAAGTACTAAGTAGGTGAACCGATATCTACCTAAAAAATCTTGTTAAATGTTTCTTTGTGAGCGTAAAGCAACTCCATGCTACGCGCTAGCTTTGAAGCAAAAGCTAAGTTGTAGTTTCTTTGTGTTTTTAATCTTAGCCCTTGAGATTGCGTGACCATGACAATGACAATTTGGTAAGAAAACTCGGAAAACTGCTTTCACACTCGAAATAAGATTCAATATCGATGTAGCAAATTTCGATTAGGCGAGTAAAGTTTTGCTATTTTCGAGGTGTGGGCTTACCCTTCGAAGTAGCTAATATCGAGATCAAGAAACTTTGTGAAAACTTGCTTTTCCAAACAATATTGTTGCATTTTCTTCATGTAGAAACAAAGTTCTGTTGATGTTCAAAAAATGGATTTGATGCGATATTGCAATTTGTCACAAGCGATCATCAAAAACTCACTATTTTCAAGTAAAATTTTCCGCTCCACTAGCACCGAACATGGGATTTCGCATTTTTCTAGATTTCTCGAAACAAAAAAACTCTTAACAGTTTAACTTGGATTTTCATAAACAGTTCACCGAAGGGTTTCTTCTGGCAAAATATGAAGAAATCGGATTTTTCACTTTTGTCGACGAGTTTTTTATTTTCTCGGTCATCCGCTCTTAAAAATTTGAAAGTTCTTTAAAAAATTTAAAAACCAAACGTTTCGACAATATGTCATCATCAGGGTTTCTTGGCCGCTTAATTTGAAAATCTTGTTCATTGCAGCCTATAGTCCTAAGCTATCCCCATAGGGAAAAGAAAAATTGGATAAGCTTGCATCTTCCTGTTTAGCGAGGGGCTGTAGGCTGCGATGAACAAGATTTTCAAATTATGCGGCCAAGCAAACCCTGACTATGACATATTGTCGAAAACGTTTAGTTTTTTAAACTTTTTAACGAACTTTCAACAATTTAAGACTTTTGTATATATTTTAACTTTTATTAGCGAACTCAGGTCAAACTCAATCTAAATTAATATATTTTTTTAAGGTTTGTTCCGGAGTCCTGTAGGTACCTTATTATTAAAGGAAAGCAAAAGGAAGTGGAAACAATTTTGAGAAAAATTGCCAAAGTGAACAAAAGAACTTATCCGGAAGAGGATCTGGTCGCGTACAAGGTTCAGCGAAAAGGAGACGTGAGAGATTTGTTTGGATCCTGGCGAATGGCTCACAGAACTTTGGTTAGCTGGTTTTCCTGGTAGGAAGCTTGTCATTTAGTGCAACCTTCGTCTGAAGTTTTAAATATATTCCTCATTGCAACGTTTTAGTATAGTTTTGTCATTCGAGAACGCGACTTTTAGTATTTGCTAGTGTAAGGGTTTAAAACTCGTACACTGCAGCTACTGTATCAAGAGTACTACACTTTGCCAACTAATGGAAGCAAGTCACTACCAGTGAAATTTCTTATCTGAACTTAATGTTTTATTTTGATTATAGGACAGTGAATGCAATGGTTTACTACGGTGTAATATTCAGCTCACCCGGCCTTGGAGGAAATATTTACTTTAATTACACTCTTACAAGCATCGTGGAGCTACCGGCTTACATTCTCGGCATATGGACAATGGGGAGGTAACAATCCCAGATGAGCGCTCTAGAGTGTTTTACCTAGCGTGTACTTCGAGAATCTGGAACAATACAATCTTCTTCTTGTTTTAGTAGCTGTACAGTTGTACTCATCATCTTTCTTTGTTGTGTGCACCTCAGGTTTGGCCGTAAGAAGTCGGTAGTATGGGGACTCATCATAGCCGCTATAGCTTCGGTTGGCGCTGTATTCTGCACCATGTACGATCCTGGACACGACAAAGGCTACTTTGCCGGACGAATCATCATGGCTTGCTTGGCAAAGATCGCAATCTCCATCTCGTTTGCTGCAATCTACGTTTACTCGGCCGAGTTGTTCCCAACTGTTGTCAGGTATTACTTTGAAAAGTTAACTTTCGAGATCCAATATACACAGTAGAAAGAACGCTTGTTTCTTGCACCGTAGTGCAACATTGGCGTAAGACTTGAATCAGTTTTTTATTCCCCTCATGTTGGTTACGTGTTCTGGTGAACAATTACCTTCGTAAAGGCTTATTCTTGACGTCTCATGATCTACACTGTGTTGTGTTTACAGAAATATTGGAATGGGAACATCCACAGCTGCTGGTAGAATTGGCTCTTTCTTGGCCCCTTACATTGCTTCTCTGGTAAGACAGCTACAGCTTTCAATCACTTTCACCAACCTTCTTTTACTTACAACAGCTCAAATCTACCTGACCTATTCTAATGTGGTTAAAGGTAGAGCTGATCTAACAGTTTTTTTCTTGGACTCGGTAAGTATTCTAATTTGGTTAGAAGCATAGAGTTACTGAGTCAGTGTGTGGACCACGGGCTGGGAAAGAAACGGCATATCAACTAACAAACAAATTACCAATCAGATACAACAAGAACAAGCCTGCACCCAAAAGGGGATAGGACATGGAAGACATTCAACATTACTAATTAAAATAGAGAGTAAATCGTACATGATTGACTGATGATTGATTGTGTGCCATTCAGTTTTTAGCCTAAAACTCAACTCAACTGCCATAATTTAACTGCTCTTTTCTTTTAATTAACACCTTAAAAAGTCTTAAAATAGCAGTTTAGAATAATCTAATTGTGTAATCTCGGTACGCTATTTTTCGGGTGCTTCTCTGATATCGTTATTAGTTCTGACTAACATTGTTCAGTTAATAAGCAATCTTTTCATAACTGTTTATTGTTTGTCCTACGTCAGAACCACGTTCACATGCTTCTCCCCTATACTATCATGGGCGCAGCCTCCTGTATAGCGGCCGGCTTGTGTATTACTCTCCCGGAGACCAAAGATTTACCTTTGGAGGATGTACTGGAGGATAAAGTGGGAATAGAAGGGAAGGAAGAAGAGGAAATTGAAGGAAAATCATTGTTAATGAATGGTACAAAAGGTCAAGAGGGAGGTGACGAAGGAGACATTGGGGATAACGCCTCGGAGAAAGAGCAAAACAGCAACAAGGACGATAGTGAACGCAAGCACAAGGAAAAAGAAGATTTGCTGGTTGACGACACCGACGAGACTGATGCTGACAACAACTTTCAGAAAGAACAAGTCGCTTGATCGAAGTTTAGTAAAAGTTAACTTTATGCTCTCGTTGACTAGTTACTTCCATTGAATACTGGACCATTGAAAAGTCAACGGCAGCTACATTTGAACACGTTTCTTTAACTGTGTATGTTTAATTATAGTTTTTTTAAGCTCTATTATTCGTAATTTGAGATCTATAGTCAAACAAACTGGCACACACGGCAGTAGAAGACTCTAATCTGTCCTTCAACCATAAGAATCTTTCACAAGCTGCTTCAACGAATCGTCAACGAAGAATAAATTTTGTTTAGAACTGGTTTTCACTAAATATTGACAAATCCAACGCATTGTATTGAGTCGTTAATCGCAGGAAAAAGCTAAATCTTTAATAAATCTGTTTGTAAATCTTACCTTGTAAAAGGAAAAGGACACTGTATCACCTTTGTGTCATGCTTGACTCTCATCTCATTCGGAAAAACCCAGTGAATCCTGTCTCAAAGAAACTCAGAGAAGCATCAGTATTCCCCGCTGTAGCGTTGCCAAAGGAAGAACAAACTATGACATCTTCAGCATAAAGTTTGCTAAACATTGGATTCACTTAGTGCAAGTTTAAAACCTTTATCCATTATAAGCTTCAAACTCAGACTGAGATATCTCCATAAAATACTGCTAAAATTAATCATTTAAATAAATGCAACTATTTTTCCTGTATTATTTTTGATAACCAAACAAGTGCGCGGAAGCAAAAAATATTGGGGAAGGCACAGTGGAAGTTGTAATAGTTCGTTGTTTGCTAGAGAATTATTGGGCAGGCTTGCCCCCCCCAACCAAGTTATTTGGGGTCCAATGCCCCCCCCGGTTCCGCCGCCCATGTAATCATGTGGCCTTTTACGTCACTCCTTTGCTTTTGTGTTGCCCTTCACTTTTGTATTGTTTTCTTTTTGTTTTGACGGATTAGAAGATGTTTAATTCAAAAATGGTTCTGGTTATTCTGCTCGTAAACGTAAAAGTTAACTATAAGGTGAAGTAAACTATTGCTGTTGTTGTTGCTGTTGTCATTCTCTCGTGCCTGATCTCAACCACCCCCGTGAAGGACCCAACTAAAAGAATGCAGTCGGTTTGACGCTATACATTATGTCTAAAGAAAACAAGTTTAGTACAAACATTAAGGTTCGGTTCCGATCAATCGTGAGTCGACAAACTAGTTTCAACTGACGACCTGAGGAAGCTCCGCCTTACCAAAACATGCTCAGCACAGAATCTATCATCTACTATAGACAGCTAAGTGAATGCAGTAGTTTTACTCGGTTATCTGATTTGAACTAAAATTTCGTGCACTTCAAACATGGGTACTCTTTGTTAACATCCGATCCACTCTTGGTCATTGCTGGTAAATTGTATACCTCAAAACTTATGCATAATGCAACGAAGAGACAAAACGAATGAAAGAGAACTGCGTGAGCTCCTCTATTATGATGTTAGAGGAGACATCGCGATTTATCACGGCAGATTTAACAACAGCCTGATTTGTTGTACGAAATCAAAACGAAGTCTTGAAAGCTTGCACAGTCTGTATGACTTGGACCTATTCAGCTTAAATTCAGTTGTTGATAATAGTTCGAACACTGATATCAGTTCTTTCCCAATTATAAGCAGTAAATAATATTATTTACCATACAGTTTTCAAAAAACCAAATCTAGTGAACATGATTTATCTGTTTTCACAGTAATATTAAAAGTATTAGATTCAATTTTGAAATCTCGAAAATAAAACATTAGGAGAACTTGATTACCATTTCGATATTATTGGCCTGACTGAAATAAGAGTTACAAATCAAGTATAGATGTAGGCAACCCAAAAATATCTGGGTACAACTTTGATTATGTACCGACACCTCTATCTTCAGGAGGTAATTGTATAATCATTAACTATTCCCTGGATTATGCAGTTCTTGAAAAAACATCTAATAAGGCTTTTCAAGCATTATTGATAGAGTTAAGTTTTCCTTACAAGAAAAGCATGGTATGCGAGGTAGTTTATAGGCAACAACTCACCCGAACAATTACAAATGTGTTTTGAAGAAATAATAAAATATTTACTACTTCTGGGAAACTTTACCTCTTGGGAGGTATCAACGTGGATGCTGTCATGATGCTCACGACTTTCTATCGACGCTATTAAGCTATTATCTCATACCAACCATTGACGAACCAACATGCGTTCACAAATATTCAGCTACGCTAATTGATAATATATTTCTAAGCAATCCCGAGCAGGTTGAATACAGTGGTAACATAATCACGGAAATTGTAATGATATGCATACATAATTTATGTACGCATGTGTAATGTGTGTTGAGTTGCTTGTTCGCTCGGAGCAATATTCATAATGTAAAGTTTGCTCATAACCTTGTATTAAAACGTGTACAATCCACTCGAGTAGTTGCATGCAGCGATATGGGTCAGAAAACCTCGCTTTGATGCGAGCATTCTGATTGGTTAAGAGGTTTTGGGCGGGAAACGGAGGAGCCAATGCGAAGCAGCTGACGTCATGGGGAGGACGTCATCGAGGCAGTACAAAAAAGAGGAACCGGAAGGGAAGAGCTCAGTTGGGAGAGGCGAGCAAGCGGGTGACAACGGAAGAAAAGGACACGTGTTCATTTCAACGCTAACTCTTTAATAGAAAAAATGTATAAAGAAGTCAAAACAATGGCAGGTGGTGAGTGGTGGTTTTGACCTTTTCCCTAAGAGTGTTTTTTTGAGCAAGAAAAAAAGTCTTCCTTATTCTAAAGTGTCAACAAAAAAAGTTTAGAGGTCCTTAATTCAACTCTGTTCAATAATAAAAGTTTATGTTTTTTAAATTCGACTCTGTTCTGTAATAAGTAGGAAAAATAATATGTTCAATAAATGTTTAGAGGTCCATTTCCTACGATCAATATTATGTACAATAAAAAGAGGTCAATATCCTCCGATAAAATATATATATACAACAAATGAGAGGTCCATTTCCTCCGATAAACACAATAAAAGTTTAGAGGTCCTCCGAAGAGTCATCCCCGCCAAATCCTCAAGTAGGCGGGCATAGTGAAGGTGCTCCTCTGTCAAAGCAGAGATGCATCCATAAGGATAATTGTGATAAGTTTCCCAGTCCAACACCCGTTTGGAAATGACCAGTTCATAATCTTTGGTCGCGGGTCGTGTCTCGATGGTGTAGGTCTTGGCCTGCCGGATAGTTTTGTGTTGTTGGTAAATGGGATGCGTACGGGGTTGATCTTGGGGGGGGGGGGGGGTGCGGACTTCATCTCAGATGTTCTGACGAAGGACCTCGTAGTTGAGCTGTTGGTGTCCTTCGTATTTGAGGGAGAAACTGCGCACTTTGCATTCCACTTGGCCTTGGGCGGTAACGTAGTCGTAATTCCTCGGTCCGGCCGAACAGAATTCTATGATGTGGCCTTCCTCGCCAAGCTCATCTTTGAAATCCCCCAATTTGTCCCCCTTAGGAGATGAATAGTGTCCGGGCTTGAGCGAAAAGACCACCTTGTCCGTGTCGAAGTACAAGACTTACCAATTTGTCATATAATTTCAGACGGGCGAGACAAGTCGTGAAGGCAGCCACGAAGATGATGAGGTTGGGGAGCAGCGGTTCCTCTTGATCCTTCATTTTGTGTTGGATCTCGAGACACTCGTCCCCAAAGTGATAAGCGTCCCGAAGATCGTAACAGTCTTTCTAAAGAAACGTGTGGAGAGAGGGTGTGTCGCGGAACTTCTGGATTTGGTCTTGTTGGTACGTTGTCCGAACTTGTCCCACACCGAATTCAGCATCAACTTGGCCACCATCCGTAGACCCGGATTTTTGACGATCTTTTCCGGATCGAGACGAATGCCCTCGTGCCCGTAGAAGTCGTCCACGTACTGTTGTTTCGACTCGGGGGTGGTGCACCAACCGGGCGATCCGCTGGCTTCCACTTCGTTTTTGAGCCAGTTTTGAGCCAGATGTTGATGCACTCGGCGAACGGTTTTTCGATGTTCAAACTGCCAGACTTCGTGGATCTTCAGGATCTTGCACCCTTTTCCCACGGCTTAAGCTATTTTGGGGGTGCACCAGTTCCGGTCAGACAACGGTTCGCGTCTCGATGATTGCATTCCTGGGTCTTGTCATGAAGGGGAATGTCGATCTGGGACTCCACGCAGGTCCGACAAAGAGGAAAGTTCAACTTTTCGCCCGAACGGTAAGGAAGAACAGGATGATACAGTTCGAACGGGGGTAAAATGGTGACGTGAGCGAGGCCAAAATACGGAAAAAGGTCGGTCCCGTCTGGATCGTAGAAGATTTCGGGATGACCAACAGGGTACTCTCCTTTTTTGTTGATGAAGGGGTAAAGGCTGGTGAAATCGTAGTAATGGATCCTTTTCCCTTCATCCACTTGCTTGTAGAGGGTGACCGCGTTAGTCCGTCCCCCAAAGAAGGCATCCCGTGTTTGGAGAGGCGGTGTGAGGTTTAGGCTGGCGAAGAAGCGACGAATCTGGTCGTTGGACTTCTTCAGCGCAGCCCGCTCCCATCCCACATTTCGACCACGTTGTACTGGAGGCGATGGAGCGTTTCCTTCTTTTTCAAGGTCAGATGGTACATGTCGGCGGGAGATCGATCGGCCAAACGAGACGAGGTCTCACCACGATGGGGGAAACAGGTGGGATACCCGTGCCACAGACACCCGTGGAATTCGTAGGTAGTGCGGTTGAGGAGATCGTACCCGTCCACACTGTAGTGGGTGCTCGGAACGCGATGTTCTCCCCGGTTTCGGGCATGGTCGATCGCACCATTCGAGGCTGACGTGGGAGTGGTTCGGGGTGCGACGCCATCAGTACAGGGTTTCCGAGGTGATAGTGTTGCGTTCAAGCCGATTCCTCCGCAGGTCCCAACTGCACGCAGCCGCGATAGTGGTCTTGGTGAAGGAATTGAAACCCGTTTTGGCCTCGAAGGCTTCTTTGAATTTCAGACATCCCTCCTTCAGCAACTTCATGTCCGACTTGCAGTACTTAGGAGCGGGGGTCTCTCTCCTCCTACTCCTCCGAATCGACAGGGGGGGGACTTCCACCTGGGCCGCCTCAAATTCACAATCTTGGGCATTGGCATTAACCAAAAAACTTAGCCCCTTGAGGAAAACGTAATTTTCCGGTTCCGTTACCAAGGTCTCGTAGGGTGTGTCCTCCTCCTCGGGGGGAGGGGTCCTCGTGCCAATCAATATCACTCTTGATCATTCCCGCAATCCCACCTTCTTTCTTACTTTTGCCTCTCGCGTTCGGTACAATCACACTCATTTTTTCCCCTTGTCACCCGCTTGCTCGCCTCTCCCAACTGAGCTCTTCCCTTCCGGTTCCTCTTTTTTATACTGCCTCGATGACGTCATCCCCTCATCACGTCAGCTGGTTTCTCAATGGTTCCTCCGTTTCCCGCCCAAAACTCTTGACCAATCAGAATGCTCGCATCAAAGCGAGGTTTTCTGACCCATATCTCTGCACACAACTACTCACTCGAGATTATTTCTAAAGTCGGCTCGATGTTATTACATGGTACCAGGAGTAAAACGATGGCTTTCAGTGTCATTGAAGTTCCAAAAATGCAATGGTCTGGCAATATTCTTCGTGAGAACTGGAGGCGCTTCAAACATAATGCCGAGCTCGTGTTTACAGGTCCTCTAAAAAGCCGTACAGAACACGAAAAAGGCAGTTACCTTCTAATATGGAGTGGTCAGAAAGACAGAGCTATATTCAACACGTGACGTGGCTTGTCAGATGAAGATAAGAGAAAATTGAAAACCACCGCTCCGGCACAGGTTGTCCAACAGCAAAGCTCAAAAATTACACAGGGTACACAGCGAAGTCAAAATCAGAATCAAGCAATCAATTGCGTGAATTGTGGTCGTACACACAGCAGATCCGAGACATGTCCAGCCAAGGGCCAAACCTGAAATTACTGCTAGAAAAAAGGCCACTACATGCAAGTGTGCAGAAAAAGAATAAGATCAAGGCAAAAAATCCATGACATTCATAACGTGTACTTAGCCCCATCATTTGACGAAGAATTCGCGTTTCTTGCGTTTGAATCTATCTGCATCGGAAAAATAAATCGTGACAACCGAGTCCGTAAGGATAAAATTTTGTTACTGTCAACAATGACATAACCGGAAGAGAGAAAGAAAAAACAACATTGAAAACAAAAGTTGACACAGGAGCACAGGGAAACGTGTTACCTCTTCGCATATATCGAAGCATGTATCCTCAGAATATTGACGACAGTGGAAAACCAAAACAGGGATGACTAAACCAATCAAAAATGAATTTAGTTGCACAAGCCGGCTCAGAAATCAAGCAGCTGGGTATAGTCAAAATCCTATGCAATTACAAAGGCAGCAATACCTTAGCAACACTCTACATCACAGACACCCAAGGGCCAGCTATTATAGGTCTTCGCACTGCCACCGAACTCAATCTTCTCAAGTTCAACCTCAAAGTAAAGCAGTCTCCGCCCAGTAGCTCTCAACCAGAACCACCTAGACAGCCAGTCAACTCTACGACAATCAGAGGAAAGCAAGGTCTTATTGCACAATACCCAGAATGCTTCGACTGAAAACGAAAATTTCAGGGAGGAAACCGCATTATCCTCGACTCTACAATACCTCCAGTAGTACACCCCTCGTGCAGAGTACCAATTAGCTTGAAAGACAAGATCAAGAAAGAATTGGACGACATGCTGAAGAATGACATCATAGCCAAGATACAGGAAGGTGAGCCCAGTCTGGGCGAGAACACCACGTATCATCAACCTTAGAAGAGATACTACCCAAACTCAGTGGAGCTGAAGTGTTCTCGATAGTTGACGCAAAGTATGGCTATTGGAATATTGTCCTAGATGAAGAGTCGAGTTATCTTACCACATTCAATTTACCTTTAGGGAGTTACCGCTTTAAGGGAATGCCATTTGGATTAAAAATGTTCCAGGACATTTTTCAAACTCGTATTGACCAGACCTTTGTCATGGTGTAATCGGCATCGCTGATGACATAGTAGTGTATGGAGATTTAAAAGCAGCTCACGACGCCGACATGCATGGCATGATCAGTCGCTGTAAAGAAACAAGTTGAATCCCGATAAATGCTTGGCGAAATAAGACAACATCAAGTTTTAAGGAATAATCTGTAGCAAAGACGGTATTTAACCAGATCCTAGCCAAGTGTCAGCCCTTAAAAGGATGGGACCTCCAACCAACAAACAAGAAGTACAGACCTACTTGGGTATGGCCAACTACATGGTTTCCTTTTCCTTCTTTTCCTAATTTGAGCAACTTAACAGCACCATTGCGAGAGTTGGTCACCGACAAGACACAATTCTGTTGGAATGCTACCTACCAGAAGGCTCTTGACAAAACTAAAGAGTCCATAAGCAACGAAGTAAGGCTGACCTATTTTGACCCAAAAAAACCAACAATCCTCCAGGTAGACGCATCACTTCAAGGACTAGGTGCAGCTCTCTTGCAAGAAAACAAACCTGTTGCTTTCGCAAGCAAAGCCTTGGCTGATACAGAGAAACATTACGCCAACATCAAAAGAGAGATGCTAGCTGTTGCCTATGGTTGTTAAAGGTTTCATACCTACCTGTTCGGTTGCAAATTCACGGTTCATTCCGACCACAAACCGCTTGAAAGTATACGCCTAAAACACTTGACATCAGCTCCCCCAAGACTTCAGCGAATGCTCCTCAGACTACAGCCATACGATTTCGTGATAAAACATCAACCAGGAAAGACGCAGACGCAGTGTCAAGATTATCACCTGAGGAAATCGACGAAATCAGAGGAACGAAAGTCCAGATACATGAGATGTACCCAGTTCAGCAATAATATGATCAAGAGAATCCAAGAAGCCACAAGGACCGATCCAGAGCTAAACGTTTTGAAAGAGCAAACATACATCGGATGGCCTTTAGATATCAAACAAGTACCACTCTTCATCAAACCGTACTGGCCTTTCAGAGACAAATTAACCATAGAGGATGGACTAATGATGAAAGGACACAGAACCATCGTTCCGAAAGCACTGCAGAAAGAAACCCTCTAAAAACTACACGCTTCGCACTAGGGCACAGGGAAAACGAAACTACGTGCGAAACCAGCCGTCTATTGGAGAGGCTTGAACAAGGACATTGACACAACACATAACAGGAACTACAGGACAAGCAAGCAATTACTCCACGGCTTTAGGATACAATGGGCTCATCGAATCGCAAGTTAAGTCTGGAAAAAGAGCACTTAAAAACTCCAAAGCAACCAATACAGATCCCTACATCGTGTTGATGTGCTTGAGGAGTACCCTTGTCGACAGCAAACTACCTTCACCGGCTGAACTACTTTTTGAAAGATAGATTCAGGGTAATCTCCCGAGAAGAATCCAAAGAAATAACAACATTGAAGATGCCACAAACATACTTGAATACAGAGAAGAACAACAACGTTACTACAATGACAGAGGATGCAAGCGATTACCTAATCTCCTCCCAGGGCAACCAGTTGGGATCCAAGATTCAACTAGCTCCAAATGGAAACCAGCCGTAGTCAAAAAGAAGTTGGAAGATGTTCCTCGATCGTGTATTGCGACAACGCCAACTGGACGAGAGTTGAGACGTAATCGACAGCATGTCATGGAAGCAACAACTGTCTCCAAAAGTGAATCTTCACTAGACCAAGAGCCAGTGACAGGAAGTCCCTCCCCAGACATAACTGAAAGGAGCAACGAACAGAGCAAACTCCAACTTGTCACAAGAAGTGGACGCTCAGTGAAGCTACCCGACGGATACGGACTTTGGGAACACTAACATTAAACATTAGAAAGAGACATACGAAAACATTAGAAGAGACACACCAGAAATTGTTGAGTTAGTATTAGTATGAGAGTAGTACCTTCAAAAGAAGAAGAGGGATGTAATGATATACATATATAATTTATGTACGCATGTGTAATGTGTGTTGCGTTCTTCATGCGCTCGGAGCAATATTCAGAAAGTAAAGTTTGCTCATAATCTTGTATCAAAGCGTGTAAAATCCACTGGAGATTATTACTACAATCGGCTCGATATTATTACAGATGTCACTGATCATTTTTCACACTTCTGCATAATAAAATCGGCTCGGCCTCGGCTGTAAAATTGGAATACCCTTATTAACAATAACGACAATGATTGGAATAAAAGCTTCTCTTCATTCTTTAAAAAGTTAAACCATATAATAAATAAACATGCCCCAGTTAATTTAACCGTATCCAAACGTAAATTAAACAATTACATAAACCATGGATTACCCATCATCTATCAAAATCAAGAACAAGCCTTTTTTTAACGGTTGGACATGAGAAATATAAATATTATCGAAACAAACCAAAAACATCAAGAAGAGACAGTAAAAACAATACTATTAAGAATATTTTGAAAATAACATTACAAAAATGAAAAAAAAATTGGGAAGGGATAAGTCGTGTGCTATCAAGAAAACCTAAGTCGTCTACTTGACATACTAAAAATAAAGATTCCAAAAGCATTAACAAAGTGACCAAAGACCCTTGTAAAATCCCTAATATTCTAGATAAACATTTTCGTCGGTTGGTCACAAGCGATTAATTGAGAACACTTGATATGCAATATGGCGGACAACACGCACTCCCGCTCAAGATCTGAAAAATCTGAAAAAGCAAATGCAGAAGCTACAGAATCACAGAGTATTCCTCTGAAATTTGTTAAAGGGCTCCTAAGTGTGCAAGAATCCACAATGAAAAGCTTTTTTAGCGCTTACATGGATTCTACAAATGCCAGAATTGACA
>JAOBRD020772911.1:18643-30651 GCA_027575215.2 Hydrozoanthus sils
AGGCCCCAGGGAAACAGTTTTGTTTTCCCGAGGGACTGACTATACATTAAGTGCTTTGTTATATATTTCGACTTTCCCTTAAACATTCATACAGCAAAACAAACAAACAAAGATGGCGGGCGGGCAACAACTGCGCAATTGTTTCCCGGTCGGGATACATTTGATTTTGATCAGGAACACGTGACCAAGAACCAACCAATCGCAGTGGTCTATTTGTCGAGTGAAAGTCTAAGTATTTAAAAAGAATACTTATTTGGTTCCCCATGGGGATCTTCATACCAAATTTACAGCGAATTGTTTAAATAAACTACTAATAA
This sequence comes from Hydrozoanthus sils, assembly GCA_027575215.2. Taxonomy (NCBI): domain Eukaryota; kingdom Metazoa; phylum Cnidaria; class Anthozoa; order Zoantharia; family Hydrozoanthidae; genus Hydrozoanthus; species Hydrozoanthus sils. The sequence goes on from JAOBRD020772911.1 coordinate 18,961, forward strand.
TAATTACAATCTTGTTTAAAAGTATATTTCAAACCTTAGAAGACTACTGAGTGATTTTAGGTTTTTGTTTTGTTTTTACGTTTTTGGGCTCAAAATGCGCTTGTTTCAAAAATTTCTTCTAAAAAGTGTAACTAAACACGATTAGGGTCTTTTTTTCACAATACAGTGTTAACAAATTTAATACCTGTGCATTGAGGAATGAACACATTGTCCAACAAAAAGCAAACGACATACTAAATTTTGTACATCAAGGAATGAGTCAAAAGGGGAACATATTAGAGCAAAGCCTCTCTTCTCAGCAGAGGCTCCAAAAATAATATGGAAGTAAAAAAGGCTACGCCCAGGGACTCCCAGCGGAGAAAATTTACGTGTAAAACCGCTGAAATTAAAATTTCCTCGCTGGGAGTTCCTGTGCGTAGCTTTTTTTATTCGATATTATTTTGGAGCCTCGGTGGAGGAGAGAGGAGCAAAGCTATATGTACTTGCAACATTTTGTATTCAAACGGCAGCATTTGCTGATCGGATCGGAAATGAGGCAGTTATCTAGAATCTTAGGTTGGTGCGAGGGGGAGACTTTGTTCATTTTTTTTTTAAAAAAAGAATCGGAATTTTCTTATTTTCTGTCAGGGTGACTTAAAAAATACCAAAAAGCATAGCTCATCACTGGCGCTAATTATTTAAAGAAACATAAGTATAGAGTTAATAAATCAAAATGCAAGCGGCTTATGAAATAGTGTGCTTGTTGATATACGGTGTCACTTTATCGCAGCCTTTTCTTCTACTTTTATTTTTTAATTTTTATCGGAAATCTTGAGGGAAAAGGGTCGTTCGGCCATGATAAACATAAAATCAAGCGCGTGTGCAACTTTGTGATCAAAGCTTGGCGAAGACAAAAACAACGAGCAGCGAGCCTCGTGTCTGCCCTTGTTCTCTCTCCCCATTTCCTGCATTCTTGTAAATGGCTCTTTTTATACAAGAGGACGCATTGTTCATCCAGACGGATAGTTCGTCTCTCGTGTTAAGAGACGAAATTAGTCGTCTGGACGAACTACGGCGAACATTTGCCCCCTCCCCCTCCAGTTCAAAAACGCACAATCAAACGAACAGCAAATGTTTGCCTTAGTTTGTCCAGATGAAAAATTCGTCTTTAGTTTAAAAACGGTCAATAACGACGAGGCCTTATTGGAACGCAAGAATTTAAAATAGCGCGACTTTTGCCTTTTTTAGTTTTCCTCGCGCGTCCAATACAACCAGATCACAGGCTATTAAATTCGCTCGTCATTCAGTCAAACATACAGGATGTAACTTTGTTGTATATCGTCGCCGATCACTGGGCCATAACAATTGTACAGTGATTGGAAATTCTTTGACGTTGGAGAAGTTGTGTCTGAAGTTTTGATTTCTTTTTTTTCCGCAATGAGAGTACCGGATGACGTAGGCATTTGTTCCGGTGAATCTAATGCGTCATACGACTCTTGAATATTCTGACAGTTCATTCTTTGAAATATTCCTATGTGAACCGCGAAAGTGATAATAGTTGTCGGAGCATTAACGATTACTGTACATTTCTACATCGAACAAAGAATCGCCATTACGTGAGAATCTAATTTTTATTTTTTGACAGGAAATTTAATTGCAGGCTTATATTAACAGGCACAGGTTATATTTAGCAGGCAAAACTTTTCAGTAATTGTTGGGCTAACGAAACTCAAAATGTAAAACGGTTTATATATTAGACGAAGCGAAGGATTCTCTCGGCGGTTGCCGGCTCTGCTTATATAGATCGTCCATTTCCAATCTTTGTGGGAGAGCATTGTTTATTTTTATTTTATAGTTTTTTCATGTGCATGTCTGCCCAGTGTTGCATGTAGTCATGCAATTTAGCGTGATTTTAATCCGTTTGACCCATCGGGTTGCGCACGAGAATCCTAAATGTGCTTGATCGTGGGGATAAAACTTACAAAGCTTGACGTTGTATTGTTGTAATGTTGAGGACATTTTAAAGTTTTCGAGAAAAACTCTTTAGAAATAAAAAACAAATGGGCTAAAAATAACACAAACAGTTTTATTAATAATACAGGAAGGCATTTAACTTCTAATCAAAGACGATAATTAAGAGAAAATTTGCTTGAATTTGTGCAACGAATATACACCACTCGCTAGTATCAAATTCAAAGCTTATATCCGTGTGAAAGTGAGCATACTCAAAATTTATTGTTTGAGAATCGGCTTCGATCGGTTTCTGACTCTATTTCGGAAAATTAAAAAGTTTCAAGAAGATATATGGTTCCGTTTTTTCGGGTTTTGTTCTTCATTCGTATGAATGAAGTAAAGAAACCTGATGAAAGAAAAAAAAAGTAGATGTAAAAAAAAAGGAAAAGTAAAAAAAGGGGAAAAAAAAAGGAAGGTCCCGCCGAGATTTGAACTCGGATCGTGAGATTCAGAGTCTCAAGTGCTAACCGTTACACCACGGGACCACATCTGTCAGCATATCTAGAATTTTAATATAAGATTAGTTGTTATTATGATTGACGGGTTGCGTGTAAATTCCGAAGTGTAGGCGTGCCTTTGCAGGAACGCCGAATGCGCGAACCTCTTGAACAGACTCCATATTTGGTGTTATTACGACAGCAGTCGGAGGAACTCGCCTTTTGAAAGTTGTCGGAACAATGATCTCGGCGCTGTACCCATGGAGAAATAAATGTGCTTAAAATGTGACTTAATCCACTATTAATAGCAACTTCAACGAACAAAGCCAATCGTGTATTTGATTCCTGGAGATACAGTGAGGTGTCTCTCATTGTGGCAGTAAGTTTCGCGTCGGGAGAATTGAAGTGACTTTCGGTTCGAAACGCTTCTTTTCTTAGTTGGTTTCGATCCTCCGAGAGTAGTTTCTATTCATCAGCCAGCTAGAGATACCTCAAAAGCTCCCGAATTTTCGGGAAGTCAGGAGTTCTTTGTTTGCTGGCTCGTACCCAACAACAGGCGACAGCTAGAAACTTATCTTCAACAGCGGCTTAAATCTCAGACAAATGGCTGAACCATTAACTGTTTGGTAAGTCTCAATTTCATATGGCGATGTTTTAAATGATGTTCTGCAAGTGTTGTGTTCTAATGAATCGTATTTTGTGTTCTATTCGTAGCGTTCTTATCGATGATGGGACTCCCCGGCTGCCGATTCCTTTCCGCGTCCAGCTTTCTTTGAGTGTTCTCAGATTAAAGCAAATCATAGAAGAACAAGAAGGCTTCGCAGTCAATGAGCAAAAGATCTTCTTTCGTGGCAATGAGGTAAGAATTTGAATTGGATTTAATTTAGAAATGGCGAAAATATTCTGTTCTAGAATTTGTGAGAGAGCGTTGATTACATTCTCGACACTCGCTCAGCCGGTTGAAAGTCACGCGCTCTTGTGCGCGCTTCGTTCGAACTCGGTTTTACGCAGGGAACAGGAACACTAGAACTTAATGGTAAATAGAAAGATCTTTTTAGTTAAGTTTGTCATTTTCTTCATATCGAAGTTTATGTGTATTTTGTAAAAACGACACTCGAAAAAATTCTGATCCGTAGTGCACACATTGTTTATAAGACATGCAAGGCCCCTTTCACGATCTTATTTCAGTTTTTTTTAAGTTAGCTGTCGGACCCATCAAAACTTCGAGGCTCTCTATGGTTTGGTTCCTGGAAAATGTCTGTAAATGTATATTGACTCCTGGAATTGGATTATACGCGAAAACAATGTGACAGCGTGTTTCGTGCAAAAACACGTCTGTCTGTGATTGCTGTAACGTGACAGACGGTTTAGAACAAGATGGCTTGTGACACAAACTAGTTGTTTTAGTGTGACCTCGCTGCTTGATAGTGAACAACACAAATACGAAAACTTAGAAATATTTTGGTTTTCTAACATATTCTCCGTTTATTTCCATTTAAGTTGCTAGACAGTTTAACATTGGGTCAGCAGGAAGTCGCAGATTCTAGTCGTATTGATGTGAGAGTCGATTTTCAAGGTGAGTATGGGACACGCTTTGAGTGTTTGTTTCCGAAAAATCTGTCGAATATTTCTCACGAAAGAACGAACATTTCTTTCTTACTCGTTCAAATTTTGAATATTTAACACCCAATCATTGAAGGCTATTTATTTGGTTGCCAGAAGGGTCAGTTATCTTCGTCGAAATCACAGCAATCTCTGATATTTTTATAATGCATGAATGAAATTGTGGAAGCGTAGGTGTTCTTTTACTATAATTTGCTCCTATTGTTAGGAAATCCAGGCGGTATCGCTTAACTCCAAACAAAGGAACACTTGTTTCCGCTTTAGGTCAATATTGAACGCTTTTTTACAAGTATTAAAGAATGGCTTTTAGTAATTAACGTTTTCGTTCAGGAAATTGTGGTAGAAAAATATACGTAACTTGCAACACACTTTCGTCAGTAAGTACTTGAAAATCGTATAAAAGTTTTCGGTGTCTAAGAAAAGTCTTTGATTATTCATGATTCAAACGACTTGACAAATTAATGGATGTCATTGGCCGGCTCAGTTGAGTTATATTCAGTCGTCACTGCGAGCAATTGGTCTATTGGGACCCTGCAAGTAATTTGAAGATTTTTAAAATTGAGTTTCTAGCAAAGTTTTATTTTCGCCACCCTCGGACCTCAGTGTAAATAGACTAAGAGTCAACCAATTATGAAAAACGAGTCTTTGTTCCTTTGTTTCATTTTGCATAAGAAAAGAAACACCGAGCGATTTCAAAACCTAGTTTTCAAGTTTGCCGACGTAGAGTAGTGGAGATGTGTGCTGTGGGAGTCAATGCGTAGGCAGTACAGTGTCATTCGTCAGCAAATACATTTACAAACAATTGGGATACCAAACAGCTGAAAATACTGTCATACTTTCTCAGTCAATTGCATGCTGCAAGTTTTTTTTGTTATTGTTTATGAGTATGGTTTCAACAAATTTTATTTTGTTGTAAGTGAATGAGAGGTTCCTTAAGTTGTTTGAAATTTTAAAAAAAGTAAATTTAAGCTAGAAGTGTGTAGTTTAAAAAAAAACATACTTAGCTGTACATAGAGAGTAAAATGTAGAATAAAACATTATTTTCAAAAAATGTTTTTCACAAACCAAACTTAACAATGCTGAATTTTTTTTCTAAACTGTTACTTTTAAATGATATGTTCTATCTGTATGTTATTTTTAAAACGAATTGATTATTTGAAGTTGTTTTATTAAGACTTGACTTTAAAGGCAAAAATATGTGGCTTTTATTTAACTGTATTGTATTTCCTTAAAGAGTGATGAAATTGACTAAGGTAATGGGCCTAAATTTGTTTGATAATGGCTTCTTTATATGGAAATGGTTTCTCAAAAATGCTTTGGTATCAGTTGCAATACTCACTGTTGGGCTGAATGATTGAAGGTTTAATTTGTATATCAATAAAACAATAAATATTGGCATTTTTGTAAATTTGAGGGCTGTTAAGAGCTGCTTCATTCAAATCATTGTTTTCTTTAAAATTTATAAATGTATCTGATTTCTTTTAAGCAAAAATTCACAATGTTATCAAAGATGAAAAACTAAGGCAATATTTGGTAAAGACCACAATCACAACCATAAGATTTTAAGTCGATGATTCATAACAAAAAGGGGGCTATAAGATATTGTTGCTTTATTGTGATATTGCCATGGGAAGTCATAGCTCTAGGACCAAAATACATTATCACAATCAAAATAAAACTGAAACTTGCTATTTTGAGGCATTCTTAATACAATGCTCAGTGAATAAATATGAATGCTTATGGAATAATTCCTCTGATGCGCGTACTTAATTACATAAAACAAGACTTGACTGGATAAAAGATTTGGAATTTAACTGTGAAGTAAAAATATGTTCATTGGTATTTGTTTTTATAATTAAACAGAAATCCCATCGCCAACCCGTAAGAAGGGAAGTACATCAACATATGAAGACTGTGTAGTTCCTGACATTGATGATGAAGATAATGTCTTTAACTTTGAGCAACCCAGAGTACCTCCAGGTGAGTCATGCAGTGAACGAGTGTCGGAACCTAAACTAATTAAATGCCAGTTAAAAAAGCATATGACAAGAATCCAGTTTTTTGATTTTCGAAAAAGTTAAGTAAAACAAAAAAACAAACATTTTTAGAATATCCATAAAACTGCTAGAGTCTTCAAGAGAAACCTACTGCAGCACAGTTATAGATGTTTTAAAATCTATTTTGTTTGAGCTGGGGTAAGATATATATGCATGATCTGATGTTGTCTAGCATAGCAGTTTCTTGCAAAGCATCTTTTAACAACCTTTTATACACTGTGGTAACAACTTTCAAGGAGATATACTAACCCAGAAGAATACTTTTTGTTAAATCAGATCCACGAACATGGTCAAAATGGGAGGTGGTCGAATGGTTAAAGTGGGCAACAGATCGATATGGAGTAAAAGACATCTCTGCCGATAAATTCCTTATGAATGGTAAAGGATTGTGTATGTTGAACCTTGAAGGGTTTCTGTACCGAGTTCCACGAGGAGGTGATTTGCTTCACAGTGATTTCCAAAGGCGGCTTCAATCAGCAACCCAAGCTACAAGGGCCTTGGAAAATTATGGGAAGGCAGCATCAAATTTCTATTATGTATATTGATCTTAACTTATTTGAGAGAATATCGTTATAAAAAGATTATGATTATACGATGGAGCAACATACATGAAATGTGTGGTATTTAAAAGGTGGTTTGATTGTGTAAATAGTCTTTGGTCTGAGTAAATAAGGCAACGCTTTGTCTCCTTCCTTATGCAGATTCACATTGATATATAATCTTACATTAATAACATCACTAACTTTTCAACTCCTTTTCTATCCTTACAATACTTCGAAAAAGCTTAACTTTGCTTTCACACACTCTCCTTGCATAAATTGTAAAGGCAGAAATGCATTATTATATTGGAGTGGTAATGCTAACTTGAAAGTGGCAGAAATAAAAATTTGATTCTTTTACAAGTAAAGTTCAACAAGAAACTACAAGAAGCTGAGAACTTATACAATTCTGTCTGTTCTTGATATAAGTTACATTTCGGTTACAAGATGATTTTTAGTTTTTGTAGGGCTGCTAGAGGACTGTGGTTTTAAAACTGATTTACTGATGTACATGTACATAACTAATCAGAGTTGGAAACAAAATAATGTTTAATTTAGTGATTTTTTTTTTGGATCAGTCTGACAGGTACTATCATAAAAGAACACTGATAAGTATATTTCATCATTGTCAGATAGAAAAATAGTTCATTTTGAAATCAATATGCATCTGATTTTCCAGATTTACCTATGCTTATACATGGTTAAGTGGGCAACTTCAATTAATGGGGCAGGAAGCTGGTTTTCTTACCCTTAAATCTTGGTATGACTTTAAGAATGATATCTTCTTTTACCAAAATTAGTAGAGATTTAATGGTTGAAGCCTTTGCTATTATGAACAATGAAAAACTTTAGCAGTGAAACAGGGCATGAATGAACAAATTACTGTACAGCTGATGGCAGTTTACTTAAATTCTAAGGAACTTAAATATAGAATTGGTATGGTGTAATTAAGATATCACAATCTGTGTCATTTCATTCACAAATAATAATTATCAGAATTTACCTTGGGCTTCATTCAAACAAATCTAATTTCAAATAAAGAGAATTATTCAGAAGAAGTGTATGTTGTAGCATCCTTAAATTAACTACTAATACAACAAGCCTTTCAACATCCTTTGAAATGCATGAAACACAAAGATGTCAACCACTGTCTAATATTGTTATGCACTCCTTTGCAACCATCATTTTATGACAGACTAATCATATGTGTTAACTGGCAATTCAGGGTTTGAAAGTTTTCATGTGCACCACAAGATACAAGCCAAAGACTGTTAGTTTTGTACAACTATAACAAACAGAGGAGTACTCAAATATAGATGAGGAGTACAAATTTGTTTGTCATGTAATTCTGTAGTGTCACTTTTAAAACAGAATTTGCAGCCAAAATCTTAGTGAATAGACAATGTTGGGCATTTATGTTGATTTTGAATTAACTAAGTTGCATGCAGTTATAAATACTTAGCGATTTTTGAGGCATTTGGGATAGTTATGATTTTCAGTTTGTTGCTTCACCAATGATTTATTGTTTCATTGTTATATGAAAGGTGAACCATATATTTCAATTGTTATGAAAACTGTGGTCTTGCATGAATAGAATAGCCAAGGTAAGGCAAACCTCTCGGAAGCGAGGGAAGGAGGGGGGGCACCCCTCCCCCAGTATAACACTGACTGTACTTCAATATGTTATGCTCAATGCAAACCCTCTTCCTCCCTCCCCCAAAATCAATTTTGTTACAACAGGCCTGTAAGGGTAACATTTGTATACTCAAATTCTGTTCTAAAACTAGCACATAATCATGGTTGTTCACATATGATCAGAAAGATTTTATATAATCAGAAAGATTATAATTTTAATTTTTGTTCTATATTTATTTTTTGTACTAATGCAAAAAACATCGATTTGATCACAGGATATGTATGGAAATGGCAAAAACTTATATTATTGATCATTGACTTGGTATTGTCTTTATTTGTTAGTGCCACTTTTTTCCAATAGATATTCAATTCAATGATCAAAACGGTGTATCTTTGTACTCCATCGCATAAAGTTTACAGTGTTAGTCAAATACCAATCAACTTATTTTTTTTTGCTGACAGTGTAAAGAAGATACTGGTGGTTGGTAAAGTAAATTAAAGAGTTCGTTAAGTTTTGCTAAAAGTGCAACTAAAGATACACATATTGAAAGACTGATTTTCCATGCCTTTATGTTCACTGAAAATGTTTTTAGACAAGATATATTGTACTTCAGTCAATCTTACTAAAGAATTTTGGTACAAAGTGAGACTGAACTGACTAACTAAATATTAGTTGTTTATATCTGGGATTAGACTATATATATTACTTAAAAATATCTAGTGTTTTTTTTAGCTTGTTACTTAAGCATTGCATTGTATAACCTGAGTATCAGGCCCTCGGGGGAAAAGGAGAGGAAGGAAGGGAGGGGGGAAGAGAAGAATTCCTTTCCCTTTCTCTCCTCCCTTTCTCGCCATCACCCCCCATCCCCTCTTCCCCGGAAAGCCTGATACTCAGGCTATGCATTATTTGACCAGAATTAGAAAAAAATATTTTTGTTGGGAATTCAAAATTATAAGAAAGAAAGAAACAATTATTTCTTGTTTAGTGACCCCCTTTTCAAAAACGTTTTGAAAAAATTATTTAGAAATAGACATTTTAGTTTTATTTTTATCAGGGTTTATTTGGCATTTTTTATAAGTATAATACTAGCGTGGCTTTTTGCTATGTTGCCAAGGCATGGCAAAGTTTATTTGACCATTCTTCTATTGGTGGAAGAAATAAGAAGTAGTTGTCAGACAACAAAATTGCATGGCTGATTATTTTCGTGGACCGTTTCTTAAACCGTTTAAATGGTTTGGAGCTAAATTTGTGTTGATTGCATGCATTTCTGTATAAAAGGTTCATTTTTTGTGTTTTTAGTAGTGTTTGAATGTTTGAACATTAGATGTTCATGAACATCAGTACAACGTCGCCATGTACAAGTTTGTTTTAATTTTGTTCTCATCATTGTATTTGTTTCTTGCGGCGATGGTAGCAGCCAGTTCAATAAAGCGTATTTTTGCTTACGGTTTGTTTGTACGAGTGGAAAATAACAACTGCCTAACAATTACATTTGTCGGCGTCGCAGTGGCCGAGCGGTTAACGTGTTCGGCTTGTAATCCTAAGGTCGCGAGTTCGAGCCCAGGCCAGACCACTGTGCTGTTTCCTTGAACAAGACACTTTACCCAACTTTGTACCAGTCGACTCGGCTGTATAAGTGAGTTCAGTTGGGAGCTAACTTGCCGTAGATTAGTGTCCTGTCCAGGGGGAGTCAAAGACTTTAATCCGCTGAAGACTATACGTAAACCGGAGATAAGCGCCGGCCCTGTGAGTCACTTAGGCTCGAAGAGGGATTTAGCTTAACAATTATGTTTAAGAACATTTTAAACACATTTGACGCTGAAATCCTCAACTCAGCCTCAGCTCAAAATAGACGTGGTAACTTATTTGTACTAACAAAAACAATATTTGAAAAGAAGAAAAAAATTCGTGCAGAGTGAATAGCAGAGTATTTGGTTGGGGAAGGGGGGGGGGTGTTGGGGGTAAGGCCCCCCAATAACTTTTGGCTAACAACAGCAACTTTTGAATAGGAATCTCAGATTTTATAACGAACTGTTACAGTCTTCGCACTGTTCTCGTCCCCCTAAAATTTTTTGCTTTCGCCACCCATGGCATTTTAAAGATGCTAAATTCCCGGCAAAATTTCCCGGGGGAGCATGTCCCCGGAACCCCCTAGTATACTCGCGCCTTGGCCGGACCAACTTTCAACTACTTCCACCGGGCCTGATTGTGTTGCCGACCACTTTATCAGAAAGGTAGAGTTCTTATTTCTTTACTATTTCTAGAATCGGGAAAAAGGGCATTCTTCCTCTTTTAGTCTTACACATTTAGTGTGAACCAGCCCCATCATGGACACTGACTATAAAAAAAACCTTGCTGATAAGGATAACCATGGCTTCTAAGTGATAAATCCAAATGAACTATAAGCATCTACCCTGACAGATTTGTTCGCATTTTATAAACAAGTACATTTTGAAAGCCTCGACATATCAGAACTTATAATGTGACACCTAAAATGTTTATCAAAGTGAAAATTGTGTGCGCACACACGTAGAAAATATAACTCTTGAAACAGCTTTATGTTCTACATTTTTTTTGGTTTATGTTGCTGGTACTTATAAGTACATACCAGTAACATAAAATACACACTGATGCTGTGCTTCTAAACTTTTCCCTTAAACGAAGGCACTTTTCTACTTGCTTTCAGTCCCAACGTGATTGGTATTTATTATGGCACGGTTGGAATATACAGTGTATCATTAGACATAAAACTCACCCAGGAGAATTTAAAATCCCTTTTTCACAAATGATAAACAAAAAGATATTGAAAAAAAAGTTCGAGCAGAGGGTTTCACTGATAGAAAATCCTGCACAAGCATCGAGTGGAAAAAAAGTTCCAGCAAACTGAAAAGTTCTCCGTCCCTCCCCCATCCCCTCATTACTTTTCTAATGGTCAGTGGCTTACATTTTTCTTTTTTTGGCTTAAACTGGGGGACTGCTAGATTCCTCTTTAATTAGCTAGATCAAATTTTCCAAAAGCCTGTAAAACTCATGCGGGGGGGGGGACCTATGGATAGGAAAGAACCTCGTGTAAAAGTCCTCCCCCTCGCTCTCGATGAGCTCTTCAAATTTGCAGGGTGGGTCTATAATTAGTTTAGCCTCTGAAAATTTGGATGGAGTAATCAAATTTATATTCAAGAAAGTCCTATACAAAAGCAACATAGATTAATATTTAATCAGTTGTGCCCTTTGACTTTAATATTTTTATTATCAACATTAATGTTTTTTTTAAAATTTAAAATAGCGCAGAATCGAGACACACTTGCAAAATGCTATACCTGGGACCAGTTTCCAGATTAATCACATGCACGTACAGCCACAATTAAGTACTAAAAATTGTCCCGATGTTGTGACTGCGGCTCGTACGT
>JAOBRD020772912.1:0-13815 GCA_027575215.2 Hydrozoanthus sils
GATAGATAGATAGATAGATAGATAGATAGATAGATAGATAGATAGATAGATAGATAGATAGATAGATTGATAGATAGAAAACACAGACCTTTACTCGGCCTACCACAGGTAGCCCGAGTAATAATAAGTTCCTCTTTCAGTGAAAAAAGAGAGAAGAAAAGGGTAAGAGAGAGAGAGAGAGAGACAGACAGACAGACAGATAGACAGACAGAGACAGAGACAAAGACAGACACAAAGACAGACAGACAGACAAGAACATAAACAGAGAAACGAAGCAGAGACAGACAGACAAACAGAAACAGAGATAGATAGACAGTCGGCAGGGGGGCTTTACTCGGAAAAGGTCTATTGTTTTTGTATTCAAGACTGCTCATGAGAAAAATTAAGTTAAGGCAAATCATATGAAATAAAACAAAGGAATGAACTGCATGCGTGAAATTAAAAATCTACCAAAGTTTGCTTAAGGTCATTTTAACTTAAGACGAGGAGCTAAGTTAAACCTTGTTCCCTAGCAAAGAGAAGGGTTTGTTAGAAAGGGGTAATTTATACAGATGGATTACTAGGGCTTTTACGGAATGTTGCACTTCTATATCTGGTATATTGTTGTGAGTATTTCAATCAAAGTTAGACTAAAATTGAAAACTTTTGAGGATTTCAGCATCAATTGTTCTTTAAAAACATAATTTCTAATGAAGAAGAATTGTACTGTTGTCACAAACTTCTTTTTCTCAGAAGAAAAATCTTTTGAGTCCCTAACGGGAATCGAATCCATGACCTGATTACCTGTCATGCAGACGCTGTATACCTACTGAACTACAACTGGAACCCACTTGGGGATTAGGTGACTTCACTTGGTTCTGTAGATGGAACAGCGGGTATATGGCCTGCTAACTGCTAGACTTTTTCAAATATAAGCCGTTACAGTAAGAGTCGAAAACTCTATTTAGCATGTTGATCGGTCTTTTTTTTGACACTGGTGACAAAAGTTTGCCTTGAGCCATAGCACCAATCTTTCTAAATGAACATCATGTGGTAAAAACACGCAAAAAACATGTCTTCTTCTGACACATCAACTGATCACGCAGGGAAATTTAAAACTAAGCAGTAATTTGTCCACTAATTAACCTCTAGTTAGCCTTCGGCCTAAGTAGTTTCGGGAAAAAATTTCGTTTGCAATCCTCGTCAGAGTAAAAACATGCGACACATGGCGCAAACAAGTAAAAATTTCAGCTATAGGCAAAATTCTTGCGCTTGTCAGAAAGAAGTGAAATTCTTAGGTTAATTTGGGCAGGTTTGGCGGTAAATAAAGGAATAAGGCGAAGAGTACTTGCAGTTGTAAGTGAAGAAGTTCTGAACGTCAAGAAGATTAGTGCAAGCTAATTAATATCATAATCTGAGTAAGAAATCAGTTCAAGATTCGGAGATATGTTAATTCTACATGACGGCTAGGAATCATAAGGCTCGATGAGGTGAAGAAACATCTTTTCAAAAACAGAACAGACTTTTCTTTATCTGGCATTTTCTTCCTGAGGATATTAATATGGCTTATCAATTCTGTCTTTCAGCTTCACGGTGCATGTACACCTGCCAGTGGCCTCGAGGTACGTAGTAGGCTTAGCTATTCAATATACTACACTCTTTGGGTTTTGAAGAAAGTTGGACCCTATATATATATATATTATAAAATATGTGACCCAACAGAATTATGGGATACTGGCATGTGCTCATTAATTCGGTACTGTATGCACTATGCCTAAACAATTTGTCCGTTTGGTCCTTCAAAATGTCAGCAACGAAATTGGCCATATAATGAATATTTCATAATAGTCTCAAAACAGATTCAACTTTTCTTTAAAAGGGCTTATATAGGATACAACAATTTTTACCACTCGAAACATTTTTATATCTATAGACAATTTACTTAATGTAATTTTATTGATAGCAGTATAGTAAGTTAAAGACCGGAAATAAGGTTAAAACTCTGCGGATGGGGCGAGAAGGAAAAGATCATATACACTTGTTCTGCCATTTCACGTTAGTCAGATGTGTAGGATTTTCTTTATTTCTCGAACCGAACAACCTCCCTCGCCTAAACTTCAATTTGCACGCTGCTCCGGTTAATAGCGACAAATACCGAAAGTAGACAGTTTCTTTATACAGGTCATTTATTTGATATACTTGTAAGTAAGATTTATGGAGGCAAAAGTTGAAGTAATAAGCTATCTGGAGGTTTAAAGAACAACAAAATAAGTTAATGTTTTCTTAGCAACAACGCAAACAACAAACCAACAGGCCAACCAACATCGATCAAGATGCAATCAAAGAACTCCCGAGAGGATAAATCTCATTATTCAATGTTTCAGAGGACCTTCCTACTTGACTGATTTTAGAAATTGCTTTACATCTAGCACCTACCTTTTGATCTATATCTCTGATTGTCAACTTCTCCACCTTTAATTATAACAATGCACTTCCTTTCGGAACGTGAGAACCTGATTTTTACTTTAAAAAAAATATCAATTTGACACAAACCTTGTTCGACGACAGACAGAAGTCGAAAAAAAAGGTTTAGCCGGCACACATAATTCTATGCTACGTTCAATACAGTTATAGATGAACAGAATGTCTTTTTCAAACTCCGAATGTGATATTTATCCAGATTGAAAGGATTTCACATTTAGGCTTGGTCAGGAAGTCGCAACTGTCAACTTGCTATTTAAACAGCGGCCAGTATCAGTTACCCTGCTGTGTGATTCCTTCTGTGCCAGTTTTTCTTGTATTTCCTGATTGCAGTTTGGAAATTCTATTTACCTTTTCGAGATGATTTTGAATATCGAATTGTTTTGCCTTTGATTGCGTTTACGGCTGCAGTTTCGCATGTGTTTTTTATTTGTTGTTATTTGTTACACCGAACTATTTGAAAGTATATTTAAGGAATTAACAGTAAAGACAAATTGTTTTGTCAGTTTTCGTTTTAGGCGCTATTTACCGATAACCTTCGGGTCACACAAGCTAGCTGTGAGAATCGCGAAACGAGTGCGCGATGACTGTGTATTAATTCTTCACATCAAGCACGAAACACCAGTTCCCCACACTGCGGCGCAGTATAAAACAACTGCGGAAGTTTTTAACTGCAAAAAATCTTAATTATTTTGACACGGCTTTAAAGCGCCTTATCTCGGTTAAGTGTTAACGCAACAAGAGGCAATCTTTAAAACACCAGAGTAAACACAAAAAAGACAAAGTGACGAAGGGTCGGCAACTGCTTGTCTAGAGAGTTTTTAAATCGAAAACTAAGAAAACAGCTTGCACAAGTTAATGAGGGTTCTTGAAAATATATCCTTCTCAATTCATTTTCTACACAAAGAAGGGTCATTGTACGAATCTATTGGAAGCGAAAGTAAAACAAAATACATAATATAAAACATACAATAAACAAATGAAAGAGCCGTTGTTTGCGACCGTAAGTGAGGCGTTCTTGAAAAAATAACACAACGAAAAAATAATAGACGTAGGATGAACTACGAGAAATAACCCTCATTTTCTAGACTGCGAACCGTTTAAGGACTCGGCGATAATCAGACTTATATAAATGGACCTTTGTCCTAAGTTTGGCACTTGCAATGAGTCACCGTCTGACGTATTTTAAGAAATTGTAATGATGTTCACTGTAAACGAGGCCCCTTACTATAGCTATAAACACTACATATTTTAAGAATTGCCATCACAATCTCAAGCAATTACAGTTTACGGTAAAAGATGTTAACAAGACAACCGACAGTAAACTTGAAGCTTCTTTTTAAAAGGTGTGAAGAACTTGGCTGACTGATTGACCACAGTTGAACTGAGTGTTTTAAATTAATTCATTTGGTGAATAGCAATTACTCGTGGCTGGGAGACTTAGATAGATTACATTGAGCTGGAATCATGACTTTGTAAAATCATCTGGCGTGCGCAGCTAACAGTGAATGGTTTTTACAGGAGGGAACTTTTTGGGCATCGCGAACCAGATAGTAATATTAAAGCGACACTGGAAAACGTTTCGCGTAATTACTTTATAAGGCCCAACTTAACTTACCGGAGAGAAGAAACTGCGCAAGTTAGACTTGATCTCAACAGCTCATTCATTCATCGACGGTAAACGACTCCACGTCGGTCGGCAGCGCTTCGGAACAACACGCCAGTTCAGTATAGGACAGGATGACGTCATTGATAAAATTAGGGAAGAGCGCGATAAACAGGAAAAACAAATAGCCGATCACCGATCCATGCACACAAAAGCTGTTTCGTTAGTGCTGACGGATAAAAGCTTAGAACTAAAAGATACAATTTTTGCAAAGGTTTGTCACTATTATGTTTAAAATGAATTTTCATGATTTAATAGGGTACGTTCACAATGGGGTCTATAAAAATGCTTACCAGAGTAAACAGGAACGGAATTGAATGATTGCCAACTCCTACCTTCATAAAATTTTAGCAAAACAAGTTTAAATTTGTAGTACTAATACTATTACCATCTTTTGTTTATGATTGTAATGCGCATGCGTTTAATTATTTTATTTAGTAAGTAGTATCAGCAACAAAGAAGTTTATGTGATAACATTTCCTGACCCATAGGCTTGAAAAGAAAAATGAGTTCGAGGATTAAGAGTTTTGGACTTCATTTTTTTTTCATTTTAGGTATTGCAGTGACTTACAGATTTCTGTACCGTGGGACTACACAGTCAAATGCTTTACACAAAAATATTGAGAAGTTTTCTGACAACACTTTATTAACATTCGCTCTTTTAGTCGAAATTTTGAAATATGTCAAATTAATTACCGGAAACCCTATTTCAAATTTTAAAATTGCAAGTTGAAAATAACGACTGCAAAGTCCGCGGAACTAGTTTAGATTACCCTGCCACCTAGTACCATCTTTTTTTCTTGATTTTACTGCACATCTATATTTATAGAACGAGGAATCCGTAGTGGCAGGGTATTCTGCAGCTAAGGACTTTCAAAATTGGAGAGTATAAATTGTAATAACGTTAGCTTACAAAAAAACGTTTGCTTGGAGAAACAATGTAACACGTGGCGGGACCAAACTTGTTGCGGCGTCAGTCAGTAAACTTGCAAGCTTAACATTCCATGATAATTACTCGATAAACGCGCAAAAGGCATTTGGTTTATCCACTCACGTTTCAATTAAAACTAGAAAAATTGAAACAGATACTAATGGTTTGAAAAGCGAGTTTAAGTTCTCGAGGGAGAATTCCTCAGTTGATAGCGTTTGGCAAGAGCTCCATCCACTTTTCAGAGCATGTAGAGGCACGAGTAATTCACTTTTCAACTCCTTAAATCTGTTGGCAGCCTTTTCCCCCGCAAGCAAAACACTTGACCTGTGTTATGATATATAAAGTTGCAAAATACCGTAGCGTCAGGGATCAAGTGATGACAGATGAAAATTTAAAAACGCTGGCGTAGTGCAAACTGATTTATCTGGAAGAAACTGAAAGAACAAGCTGGGTGCTTCAGCCACCTTTATTTGGATTCGGTATAAACTTTTATTAGGGCAATACAATGTAACACAGCAAAATGATTGGAAACTAAAGTATTCTTTAGGCAATACAATACGGAGAACTGAGCGTTTTATGGATGAACTAATGAGAAAGCCCGGCGGTATTTTCTTTATTGGTATGGTAAGGATGATCGTCGTGTTGTATTTTTTAGGGGTCAAGATCAGCAATTTGGTATTTTTTACTGAAAAAAAAACTGGGGGGTTTTCAGAGAAGACCGAGGTTATTTTTAATTTCGGAAAAACGGGATGCAAAAACAAAATAAACACTTTCTTCCTGCCTTTTTAAAAATCAATGCTAATTAGATTTTTGGGTCGAAAACTTTCAGGTCTTTGACTTTGTACATGGTATGGTACTTTCGAGTGCTTTCACACATTTCCCCAACCTCTCGTCCCCAGCCCCAAGCCTTTCTGTTTTTACCCCAAAGTTCCGTGCGTCCCTGGCCCTATGAGAAACCTTTTGCAGCCCTGTCCAAAGTTGCCCACCTCTCAAGGTATTTACTTGCTACCACTAGAAAGAAAGTCTGTTTTAATACATCTAGTGATTTTTGCTAAATATTTGGAAGGGACAAAAAGTCTTTCAACTTGTTCTTTAATCAGTAACATAAAAACTTTTCAGTGTCGCTTGACAATCACAAATACAATACCGTACGTACTTTAATTTACTTCGCATCTCCGGCACTCAAAGAAGTAGGAAGCCGCATGATACTATTGTTTAACTTTAAGTCTAAAGTCTTCTGGCCAGCCGAAACTGAGAACTGGTTTTGGCCGGTATAAATGGAAAGTTCCAGGGCCAATCAGAAACATACCCTACTAGCATGCAGCAAAACTTGAGAAGGAGCGCGCGTACCCTTTCCTCGCTACACCTCCAAATTCCCCCGCTTTAGCCCACCGGAGTGGGAGAACGAAACGGCGCTGATCCACGAGCAGGAACCAGTCAGTGAGAACTCGTGCAGTCTATTTAAGAACTGGTCGATCAGATCGACCGGACAGATCAGGAAAGCGACTTTAGTTCTAACTTTATAAGCAGATTTACATAAAATTATTTTGACGCCATAAACCCTGTTAGGAGCACGGTGATTGAGTGCGGAAACCTCAATAACTCTCAGCAGATTCAGTATGCCGTATATGGTTATAGGCTACAGGTGAGTCCCGGCCGTTATTTCGTACTAATTTGCGTTTCCATTGGTTTCGAATATTGAATACCACCATAGTGTGTATAATTTTAAGGCTGATCCCGCTATTTCGAGCTTTTGTTATATCAACGTACTATTTTCTCTTTCCCCGGGACTTTTGAAATAACGGGTATTAAATTAAAACATCCGCCAATTAATACTCATTAAATTTATTTCAACCAAGTTAAAGAAAAACATTTATGCAAGTCCCGTAGAGGCAATCTTTATTTAATCATTAAGAGCTTGCTCAAGGAAGGGAAATTGTGCTAATGCCATAGCACATTATATCCTATTTTGATTATTGATACATTTAAACTGTCTCAGCCGCTAGATATCAAGCAGATCGAGTCACTAAAGTACTACTGCCGAGTCAATTTACTGTTCGCCAGATTTTGCAATCATTGATTCCATGGCGAAATACACCCTCTTGACCATGCCCTCTTACTCTTATAGTGATTTCAGTATCCCTTGAATTATTGAAGTAATAGGCGATATCTGCTGACGTAATTGTTTACATTCTGCTTCATTAGCATACAACTTAAGTCGGAGAAAGAACAAAGATAAACAACAACTGACTTTAAAACTTAAGAATGACTATCAAAAGTAATAAGTGAACAAACTTTAGGTTCTATAAGTGCAGTTTCAAATAAGAAATCACTACTCAAAAAACGAAAAAAAAGTTGGAGGCAAGAACGAATGAGCCATACATTAATTGGTAAAATTTCCAATTTTTAAAACCACATCATGAAAATATTATTCACCATATAAATCTCATATCTTTAGAGAAAGTTTTTTTTTTGCAGAAACATTTCATTATTCAGAAGGGGTAATTTAACTTGTTTCTAAAGCTGAATAGAAAGGAAGAGTGCGTATATATATGCTAATAGTAATGAGAAAAAAGATGTAAACAAAAACTTGCCTATGCTTATATAAAACACTTTCTCTAAAGTGGTGTACACCAAATCTCGCTAATCTTTATCTTAAAACCGCCTACACAAGATCTGGTTGTTTGAGCATTTTGATTAAACTTGATTTAAAATTCGTATTTGGCATATTTGAAATATTTGTTTATTTACGCTGGCGCCGATCATCCGCGTACCTCGCCCATAAACCTCGCTAAGTCGGTTCACCAAGGAAGACGAAAATCCGGTTATTTACAGCAAAATCCTGGTTGTATAACAACTAGTGGGTACTTAACCTACTCAATCTTCCTAAATCACCCTAAAATGTAGGATTTTGTCAGCCTACGACTTATATTTTTAACTAAAATATTTAAAAGTGTCAGGTGGTCACGAGAAGCAACATTGATTTCTATTCTTGTAACGTTGTCATTAACTAGAAAGACCACAAATAATTCCAAAAGACCATACCGTGTTTTTTGTGAATGTTTATAGAGTTATAGAAAGATTACAACCTTACCCTGTTTAAAGTACAATGTCATAAAAACTGTTCTGAAGCCTGTTAATTTCTTCACCCTTCCGTAGCAGTCTGACCTTTCAAGTTTTGATTAAGAAAAGAGAAATATATTAAATTGCATTATATTGATCCATGAATTTTGCAAAGGAAGCAGTAGTGGTTTAAAGTGCGATCGATATCATGTGCGAGACCAGGGGATTGGATTTCTGTTCAAAATTAAAGAGGAATGCATGTTATTACACGCTTTTTTTTTATAAGAACAACTTTATAAGAACAACAAGGCTCAGCTTGGCCAAAATTTAAGAACAAGCGGAGGCTCGGGATCGCTGATTTTTTTTTTTTTTTTAAACTTTACTGAACGTCGATCTTTAACTGAACAATACAGAATGAATAAATGAAATGCTTCGCAGTTTATCATCACTACACTGAAAATCGGTCTTGGGATCCGGAAAATATCTCAGCTGCGAATCAACGATAACTAAGATGAATTGATCATATTTGTTTTCCAATGCGTGCATTGCAATACCTTACGTCAGTTTTTCTTCGATTTAAACACACGTATGAGCCTTGGCCAAATTTACTGCATGGTTCTCATAAAAAAAGCGTGTATTGACCCCCAGGAGATCGAGACAATCCGGTGAGAGGCTTACCTAAATAGAAACTGACATCAGTTTTAGAAGACTTAGACTATGGAAACTATGAAGATGAACTTAATTGTCACACACGGGCAATTGCAGGGAAAAAATATAGCAAGCTAGTCAAATTGCAAAATATACCGGGCTGGGAAGTTCAGTGCCAAGAGAAACAAAACAACGAGGCTTAACAACAATTACATGTGATGAAAGAATGCTCCTTGATGACTTAAGGACTAATAAGATAATACATTTTGTACAGTGAAGTCCTGCCAAACCGCGGAAACGCTAAAGAGACATTCAAGAATCTTGAGCTTTCAGGAAGTTAGACCCAATCATGCAAAACATGAACATAACTAAAAAGAACTAACAATATCACGCCGAAGAAATGTCTGAAGAATGCAATGTCATAGTAGTTGCACTTTTATAGCTCAGAAAAAACCCTTCCATTGTAATAATCAAAGTCAAAATTGATAGAGCTAGATGTTGTCATCCCCTGTCTTTAAACTGAAGGTCAGAAATGAACAACATTACGTCTTACCATTCCCTAACGTTCATCCAAAGCCTAAATTGAAAATGGAAAACAAACAACTAGCAAAAAAAATTAAAAAAGAAAACAGAACCGTCTTGCTTGCAGATGAAGGGACTTGAAATTAACTGAGCGACTCACGTCACTCACCCATATTGTAGATTTGGAAATTACACCATGTTGTATAGCCGACCAATGCAAATAATCCTGCAATCTGCAGGAAGAATTGTTCTTGCTCCTACATGTTTCTTTTCTTAGAAGACAAAGACCTCTGATTACCGGCCAGACGCTCTACCCATCGAGATCTGGAACTCACATGGGGAACAGGTCGCTTAACTTGGGTCAGTGTAGATGGAGCAGTGGGTATATGTGTCCTGCAAACTAGCTGCATGGGATTGCATGTATAGCTACTCCATTGATTACAAACAGAAGCGATGCAAATAGTTTACTCAGGCAATTATGGTGCAAAAGATGAGTTTGCTATCGAGACTAGCTACTGCTTTCTGGATTCTGCTTCGTCGATCGACGGCGCGGAAAGAACATTTTACTCAACAGCGCTACTTAAAACGAATTCAGTCAGGTCTACTGCACAGAACTGGATTGAAAAATGAAGGCTGAAACGCAATGTCAACTTTACAAGACTTTATTTTGATACCATTTTGTATTCATGTTTTTTCCGTTCTAAAAGGTTTAGGTAAGATATGTGTCTAGGAAATACTACGTGTTCCTCCTGGAAGCTTTGTTATAACTCCAATTGCCTGGTATTTACATGGGTAATAATTAATGCAAAAAAAATGTTGCTTTCCTCATGTTTGTTTATCAATTGTTTCAAAACAATTGTAAACACACGTTTTAATTTAAGAAAATAAACGAGAAAACATGTAACAACTTTATGCGTAGCTGGGCACAAAGTTGACAGGCCTGATTTTCATACTGGCCTTCTTGACGGAATAATAGGCGTTTTTCCATGAATGCCAACAAACTCCCCTTGGGCCATTTCCTCTGTGAAGGTACCGCCCGTTGAGGTTGGAAGTGGGACATTTTTCGTACCTTTGTACTTAAAAGCACAGCTCAATAGCTTCCAATGGTCGTTATCTCGATCTTTGGTAGAGAAGGCCATTCCCCGGTGGGATGACAAAGAGTCTCCGGCGTTGCCTAACAGAAGACAAAATTGCCAAATAAGGTCAGTATTCTCAGGCCAATTAGGGCATGGATCACTTATGCTAGAATAGCCCTAAAACACATTTTTTGCAATTTCTCGAGAAATATTTGACGGATTCTCTTCATCTTGGTATCAAAATGTTTGTACAAAAATGCTCTAACATATTTTGACATTTTTTGCATTTATTTCGCTTTATGTTTAAAAATATAGAGGCAAAGCTAATCAAGACAAACTCTATGAAGACAACGCTGTTGTGCTAGTTAAAAGGTTGAAATTCTAGAAAATGCCCACAGACGTTGAGTTATATTTAATCTTTAGCGGTTTATAAGCATCGAAAGTGAAAAAAGTTCTTATTGGCGACTTTAAACCTTAATAACTCAAAAATACTTCATTGTATTAAACCGTCTGTGGCCACAGCACGTTAAAATGTACATAATAGTTTCTTAATTGTGCTGAATCAGTTGAACTGTTTCGACTGAGTTCTGCTTGCCAAAAGGAAACCCTAGCCATTGTACACGTTGTTACAATAACCAGAAGTGATAAAATTGAAGAGCAACACTTTTTTGCTATGGCACATGTACATGGATTGTGCAAGAACGTATGCTAGATACACTGTCTTGTTTTTTTATACCGATTCTCAAATGTGCTCGTTTTCCTCAAAACTAAAGCAAACACGAAAACAATTAACTGCATTTCGAAGTTCCCTTGTGATGTCTAATGTATATACAGGTACATAAATCAAGTTATCAACATTTAAAGAAATGTTCAAAGCCAAAAACATTCTACGTTCCCTAACATCTAGATTTGTTTATAGTTTCGGCAGATTGTATCAGAAGAAACTTGTCGGAACTCTCGTTGTAATTCAACTCAAGTGTACTACCAGAAAAAGAACACTGTGGAGACCGGCCATGAACTGAAATTTTCCCAATTAGCTCGAATCAAATAATTATCAGTGCTCTTTTTTCAAAATAATACTGAATCTTTCTTGAAAGCTAGTAACTGCTATTCACCTTCGTATGATCCAAGACTCAATCTGTATTTGTTTCCTTCATTTGCCACACCAAACAAGCTGTACACAGCGTAAGCTGTTTTTCTGTCCCAGTCTTCAAGATCATATTTGATGGGTCAAGCGGTGGATTTTGTCCAATCCAAGCCAGAACTCTTTCTTCAGATCACAAAATCCTTGTTTGTACTCAGACCAGCCACGGTAGAAATCAGTTGATCCATCAAGTCTTCTCTGTATTACCGTCCATCCCCCACCGTCAGTGGCCTGGTCACAATAGACGCTAAACAGTCCGTTTCCGTCCGGGTTGACCTTGTGTACATCACTTCTCCTATGGCCACATTTGTAGAGGTCGGCACAGTTCTTTCGAGCTGGAGAGACAATGTTTGATCTGTATGATTTAGCTTGCTTGAGCCTTCAGAGTGTAAAGAATATAAACCTATAAATATTTCGCGCTGATCGGCTTTGAGCAAATTACTACACTTGGATCCACCCTTAATACGCTTGGAGCCACCCTTAATACGCTTGGGATTGTTACGCTTTGAGCTACCCTTAATACGTATGGGACCCCCCTTAATAAGCAGCAAGCCCCCCTTAATACGCTTGGAGCCAACCTTATATTATTACGCTTGGAGCCACCCTTAATACGCTTGGAGCCATGCCACCCTTAATACGCTTGGAGCCAGTTGTTACGCTTGGGGAACCCTTAATACGCTTGAAGCCAGTTGTTACGTTTGGAGCTACCCTTAATAAGCTTGGGGCCATTATTCCGCTTGGGGCAACCCTTAATACGCTTGGAGCCAGTTGTTACGCTTGGAGACAACCTTAATATGCCTGGAGCCAGTTATAACGCTTGGAGCCACCCTTGTTACATTTTCGGCCATTATTACGCTTGGAACCACACTTAATACGCTTGGAGCCAGTTATTAAGCTTGGGGCAACCCTTAATGCGCTTGGAGCCAGTTTTTATACGCTTGGGTTCACCCTTAATACGCTTGGAGCCAGTTATTACGCTTGGGGCAACCGTTAACAATCTTGGAGCCATGCCACCATTAATACGCTTGGAGCCAGTTATTAGGCTTGGGGCAACCCTTAATGCGCTTGGAGCCATTATCTTACTTGGAGCAACCCTTAATACGCTTGGAACCAGTTGTTACGTTTGGATCCACCCTTAATACGCTTGGAACCAGTTACAACGCTTGGAGCAACCCTTAATACGCTTGGGGCCATTATTCCGCTTGGGGCAACCCTTAATACGCTTGGAGCCAATTGTTACGCTTGGAGACAACCTTAATATGCCTGGAGCCAGTTATAACGCTTGGAGCCACCCTTATTATGTTTGGAGACAGTATTACGCTTAGGGTCACGATTACCACGCTTGGAGCCATTATTCCGCTTGGGGCAACCCTTTATACTGCTTGGACACAGTTATTACGCTTGGAGCCATTCTTACACTTGGGGTCAAGTTGTTACCTATGCTGCAATTCAAAGTGGATCCGATGAATCTACTGAGTTTTCTAATCAACTTGTTCAGTTTCTGTGTGATCTCCGAGAGACGGCTAACAATGTCTTGTGCGCTGGGGAAACAGTAGAAATTCTGCACTAAATTTGGTGTACACTTCACTTGATTGTTCTGTTTTAACGCAGCTGCAGAGCTTGTTATGTTGTGCATCAGGACAATCGCACACACGACAATTGAGCAAACGATTAGTAAGGGCTTCATCTTGTCTAGTTCACTGTCCAATTACGTTCTGAATAAGAAATAATGGATCAAAGTTGAGTTGAGTCAAGAGAAAAAGTTAGATGAAAATTTGCAATAAGCATACCTCACGAGAAGAAAATGTAAAAATACTTCTTTGCATGAGTGAAGGCTCGCGGCTCTTTCTATTTTGACATGAAGAAGAGACAATGTCGCTATTAGTTTGCGGAGTTTACAAAACTGGATGATATAAACAAACCGTATAATGTTCAGTAAAAAACGAGAAGCAATATCCATGTGGCCTTGAACTAGTGTTAGGGAACTTGTAAAGACAATGAACGCTATAAGGTATACTACTTTGACACGAAAGTCAAATATTGCTAACCTCAAGTCATCAAGCCCCTTCCCAGTTGTCATTCTGTTAAGTAGATTGATACCAATAGCCGGTATAATTCTCAAAACCATTACCTCAACACTTGTGCCCCTCTCTCGCTCTCTCTAAGGCAGCCATAGTGTCTACACGAGCATATGCTCCAAATGCCTTTATATGCACCACAAGATACTTGTGTTATGTCAAGTGTGTCAAGTTGTCTGTTTTTAGATTGTTGTATAATACAGCGCTGCATCTTAATAACCAGAGGT
>JAOBRD020773019.1:0-13812 GCA_027575215.2 Hydrozoanthus sils
TCAGCCGATCAACTTGATCGTTCCAACTTTTTTGTTAAATTCACAGTGCCAATAAATAGTTCTTCGTTACTGGCAAGAATTAAGCCTTCTTAGCCCTTTATGATGAGCTCAGGCACCAGCAAATGCCCAGTATCACACAAAAAATACTACTTTTTCGCGTTTTGACGTTTGAAACTGCCCTTTTGGAAATTTATTGAATTATGGTAAGCATGGTTACGTGAACACCTTTTATATGACATTATACCTGTATGCTATTCCCAGTTTTTCAGTGATTAATTTTGAAGAAATACTAATTTTACGATAACCCCCTCTCCCCCAAAAAAGGCCTTTTCCCCACTATTTTTAAAGGTAGTGGACCACCTTAAGAAGAAACTCAGGCTGAGCCGCTGAAAAAAGTGAAACTGTTTGTAGTTAAAACTTTACCAAATCTTGGAATTTACGTTCGCAATGCAGTAAAAAAACGCCAACAGGAGCGCACCGTTTCTCATTTATTATTGTCTATCATTGTCCCAAATGATGCATGTATTCAGCATGTTTCAACAGTTGCACATGTTTACCTTTTTGTTTTGGTTTCTCATCACTCATAGAAATAAGAACAATTTTAAGAACAATATGAGGCTGACATCGCCGAAAAATTAAGAACAATGAGCCTCGGCAAAATTTACTGGTTCTTATAAAAAAAAGCGTGTAACACTTCAAAGAAGAAGTAAAGTAAAGTAAGACAGAAGAAGTAAATTAAAGTAAGACAGAATCCAGTCCTAGAATTGATTTGCAGGCCTGTACCACTCAGTTTGAGGCGAACCCAAGCACTCCCTAAAAATTTTAATATTTTTTTTAGAAAATATGTTACAAACGTTGTACTTTTACTGACACACCAAAGACTTCATCTTTATCTATTATGTATCATTTTATTAACGACCTGCAAAGCACTACACAAGGGAAACAGCCTGCGCCACAAACGATTATAACGGGAAGCCGTGAAACCGTCTACTCGCAAGCTAAAGGGGAAGCTATAGAAAAAGTTTTGACTGTTAACTTTTTCGTTTTAATTCAAATCTTGATAGCGTTATTAGCCACTTTTATACCAAAAGATGAATTATTCATCTGGACGAGCTAGAGTAAACATTTGTAATTTGTCTGGTTGTGCGTCCTCAATACAATCGAACTGAGTAATAAGACGGGCACAAGACGTATTATGCGTCTAGACAGAGTTGTCTTCGAAATGCGCCTTGACGCACAATACGTCTTGTGCCCGTCTTTTCATAAGCGGCGGAACCGGGAAACCCCCCTAATAATTTGGTTGGGGGTTCCGTTCCCCCCCGGCCCCCCTTTCATAGTTCTCTAGCAAGCAACACAATTTCCATTGTGCTCCCCACTAATGTGTTGCTTCCGTCGCCCATGCTGTAGACATTACTGTAGACGCACAACCAGACCAACTACAAATGACGAATAATTCATCTTTAGTCTTTACACTAGACGAATAACTAGCCTGCTTGCTGGCGATTAGTTGTTTTTTCTTAGCGCGGAAAACTCACAGGGCACAGCGTTGCCGCCATTTCGTGGTCGAGCGGCATACGATACCCAAGATTGCGGCATCGCCGCGCCCTTTGAACTTTTCACGCTGAACGCTATTAAAAAAAACACCATTGGAACCGCCTGTAAGCAGGCTAGACGCATAACACGAGAGACGAATTATCCGTCTGGACGAATACTGCGTCCTCTAGTATAAAAAGGACCATTGTTATAGTTGTCGTTACTTGTTTGAGTAGTTGTCATTTACTCAATGAGCGAAGGACTTTGAGAACTGAGTCTAACGCCAAGGGTGCATCAATTTGAAATGGGTTGAAATGTTACTGAGGATTTGGAACGCTATTTAAGAATAATTTAAGGTGTCAAAATCAAGCAATTTCTGGATTAGAAAAGTGTCAGATTTGTGCAGGTATACCCAATCCCAAAATTTCTGGTGAGTACCCCCCCCCCCCCCTCGAGTGTTCTTAATTTCAATTGTTATCTTATTGTTGTCATTATTTGTTATTGCTGTTTTCGTTCTTATTATCATTATCATTGTTTTATATCATCATTAAATAACAAAAGCTAAAGGGAATTTGTATTCGATATCATACTCAGTAATCAAATAATTCAGGGTGATTAAGATTTACATCACCAATCCAAGCTAAAATGCTATCCCTTCCCCGTGAAGTTCGGACTGGAGAATCGATCCGTGGCTTTGCTTTTGGCCTTGTTTCAGATTCCGTCTGGCCTGAATAACTGGCCAGCGAGTCAGTCCTGAGAAAAAGGCCTCCAAAAGTTAATTCACTCCCGCTTGTGCTCGATTCAGTATTTTCTATAAGGGGAGATCGAGTAGAAATAGTTATCTTTGTTTCGATGGCTGTTTTGGCAGTTTGGCAGCTTGTTTGATGTACTTTGTCTCCTGCACCAATTTTTTGAATTTTCGGAAGAAACTCGGCCAGCCCTTTCGGTGTTTCAAAAACGTTTCCACACCTTGGCTTGCTATAAACTGGTGCTCTGATAGTCTTATTATCTTCGCACATACTACTTACTTTTGTTAATTGTTTACTTTGGTTTTTCCACGCGTTGGCCTTGCTGAATAATGTACCATTCTCTTGCTTTGTGTTCTCGTTTGATGCATGTTTAAGAACAGCGTTATTCAGGTTGGGGCAGCTCTGTGCAACGGCTCCGTATTTTAAAAAGACTTGGTTGTTCTTTACCAGAACATTGCAGTTGCGCGAATGTGCATGTTTATTCAATAACTCACTCTCAACTTGTGGTATAACAGAACTGTGTCTTCTTCCCAGCTTATCTATCGGTTGAGTATGTTCAACGGTTTTGTTTTCCGTTTCCACGGCAATCTCGTTTGTTAAGTTGTGACAACGTAAGGGAGGAAGATGATCCTCAGAAAGGTTTAACTTACAGTTTGACGAGACCCATTTAAAGTTGTCTTGTGTTTGATTAATTTGATTCGAAACATGCTGCAGACTTCTCCTTCGGAATTTCGTGTCATCTTTGCAATCGTCTCTCTTTGCGGGATTTACGACGCAATAACTCGAACTACCTTCCCAACTCAGTTGTCTTAACTCTCCCGAGGGATAATGAGATTTTCTTCTTGCCCAACCTGTAGCTTGATCTCTTACTTCTACTTCATCAAAGCTCACTGTTCGCCTGTGATTCCTTTGTAACCAACGTTTGTGAGACCCGAACTCGGCACAACTTGAGCGTCGTTCTGGTTTGCTATCGCTCACAAGTTTTCTTGAACACATATCTACATCAGTTTCGTTTTGTTAGCTTAGTTTCTGCCTTCCTTTTGTCGATGTTTACTACACCTGTCAGCTAAATTGTGTCCTGTATCACAATTACACAAATAAGAAAACAAATTATTCCGCTTTGACCAAATTAAAAAGCGGACATGAAATCAAGTTTAAAACAAACAAATAAATGACATGCTAATCTATGCCAAATATATTTCACGAATTGCTTTATTGAAAAGCGTTTTACCGTTCTATATATAAATATGTAATTCATTAAAACTTTTTGTTGTGAAAGACAATGAAAATGCAGAATAATCCAACTTTCATTCATGCATCAAAGCTTTCTTCAAAACAGGCCGCCAGCCATTTCTCCACAGCTTCGCTTGTATGAACGATACTCAACATTTAGACCAAAGTGTTTATGAAGCAATTTATACCCTCGCAATTTCTGACCTTTCAAAATTTAGCAACCTAATCAACGTGCAAACCGCCTGTTCACATTTGATAAGCATCTTTCGAGGTTTTAAAGAGAATAATTGTTTGAATTGTTTATAACCACCTGCGGCTATTTTTTCTTGACCTCGCGGTTTCGCGTCAAATCATAAAACTAAGCGAAAAATTAGGTTAGTTGTGCCACATAAAGCAAATAATCTATGTGCCAGCGTTTCCCGATGTTGTATGTTTTACAGCAAAATAGTGATATAACTTTATTAAAGTAATCTTGAATTTTCTGCCAGCTGTCATCTGCTTCAACATACACGAATGCAAAACCTTCACTGGGCTTTGGAAAGTTTACTGAAATCTTGTGCCTTCCTTCACGGACTCGTTGTAAGCTTTCAACGGTTCATTTAATATCTAAATTATACTTAAAATGTAGACGTATTCTGTAGACAATTTTGCCCGCTTTTCATGCAATTGGCTCGGGAAAAATCTTTGCCCAACTATGAAAGCCCTGCTGCTACCCCAGTTCTCGGGTTTCTGCACAATTCCAGAGAGTCCCACGCTAAATTTTCAAAGTCCTTAGAATACGAAGAAAAAAACAGCAAACCTTCGGTACTGAACTTTTTAAAACTTTTTATCGTGGTATATGATAGTTTTTATGCGAAAACGCAGTTGTGGTAGTTGTCAAAAATCGTTTTTTCCAAGCGTAAATAGCGGCGATTTAAATTTTCTGTTGTCTTCATTCAAAGTAACGCAACTAGCCTCGTTCTCGAGTTAAACTTTCAAAACAATTTGTTACGCAAAACGAAGCTAGTTGCGCTAAATTGAATGTAACCAATTAAATAATATTTAAGTCGCCGCCATTTTTGTATAGGGTTTATTGCATGGTTCAACGGGCCGGCGCTTTTTAGGAGTGTGGATTAGGCACTAATACGAAGTACAGAGTTAGTATATAGCAGCAGCTGGTAGAACAGAGTCGACTGAAGTGAGTAGAGCGAAGTCCCTTGGTTAAGGAAAGTGGTCTGGTCATCTGAGAACAATACGAGAAGTGACCCTATAAAAATTTGGTTTATGACTGGTGATGATGTCGCTAATCGCATCAGCACTCTTACCAATATCTACATCTTAGTCTCTACAGGGGTCCTGCAGCTCAGGACTTCTCAAATTTAAAAATTTTTAAAGACCTTGTTAAAACTTTTTAATGCCAAAAATCGTAAAATTTTAAACCTATTTAGGTCAGGTAGCTTGAAAATCGTACCCAGGCTTCTACCATTGACTAGCAGGAATAAACAAACATCTCACTGAGTAGCACAAAACTCAAGGAACATATACACCAAAAACATATAAAGAAACAACTGCCATTGAGTAACAAATTTTTTCATTTTTTCGAATTCAATGATCTTCGAGAGCTTAGGAGGTAAATTTTACCAAATTTAAGACCATTTTAACCGTTATCCTGCTACGTTTTTAAAGTTCAAAGCTGGTTTTCAAGAAGTGGTTTTAAAGTAAAAACATTTTCAATTTTTGCGCGATATACTGAAACTGTTACTTAAGGCCTTAAATTTGAAAAAGGCTCAAAATGACTTTTAATGCCCCGCGGGACCCCTGCTTGAAAGTGCATATGAGGTGAAAAACTTATTGCTACAGTGGATAGACCTTGCTACATGAGGAATAGCAGTGAAAAAGTTTTGTCCATGCCAAGGGGCTGGTCAAAAAGTAGAGAGGGGGGTGTGCCGGAGGGAATGAAATCTCGGTAACCCAAAAAACCACGACCCACCTTGTAATGGCCGAAAATTTGGTGGCCCATCCCAACTAACAACTGAAAATAAACATGACCCACCCTCCGCCCCCCAACTCAACTTCGAGTTTTGCATTTTTTATCACTTTTTTTCCAGCATGAAGAAAATTTTTGTGATTAGTGAGAAAAAATGTCGTCGTAAACTTTAGCAAGTGTTCAGAGCGTGCTTGATGCGTGAAAGTAGTTTTCCAGTACTAGCCCCATGCCTCAATGGACCGCGACTGGACTATAACTTTATTGAAACATTGTCAAGTTTCACCTTTCGTCCTATAAAAATTACCCTCGTTTGAAAACACCACACATACATATCAACAAGCAAAGTTCCATAATCAAGTGAAGAATGTCTTGGAAGAGATAGAACTTGCTTTTAAATTTCAAAGGCAGGTTACTTTCGACAAGAACTGAAAACAATCGAGATTCGGCTATTGAATTTAAGTTTGCAGGTAAGGCCAAATAAAGGGATGTCTGTATTTCCGGTCACCCAACCGACTCTAAATTTTTTGCGCCAATTCGACGACCCTATAACATTTTATTGCTTCTAATTTAGCCATAATTTTGACGTTTCTTTACTTTCGTTACCACTGATTTTGGTTTAAAACTTGATACAATAAATTGTTGGCAGCTGTTGGTAATTGTAATACATATGCTAACATTTTGGAAAAATCCATTGGATTCCGAATGGACCCAAGGGGTCCCTTGATTATCTGTAGTATAGAGTATCATATACAACATAAAAAGAGTACACCAATCTTAATCAGCAAAAATGGTCAATTCTCTGATATATGTTTAATAGTTACAGCCAGATGCAATCTAAAAGGTTAAGAAAAAACATTGATACAGTATTTCAATAATATAGATCATTCAGTTATCAATTAGACAGGTTTATATTTAAAACTGGCAAAAATCGCCTTGACTACAAATTCAATGTACTAAAATGAACTGAATATATCGTACAGCTTTTTTATAGTATTGACGGTTTGTAAAATGCTAATTTCAGAAAAGGTTTGTATTTATATGGTGAGGCGGAGCATTTTATCATTTATATACAAAAAAATAAATGTAGAACTAGTACCACAAAAAGAAAACTTAAAGAACTAAAAGAGAACCAAATAAGTACTAAAATAGAAGAGAATGAAATAGTACTGACAGTACTTGGTGACCCACCCCTATCACTGGCTGAAAAATGGGATGACCCACCCCTTTGCTAAGTTCGAAACTTGCTGACCCATCCCCCATTTTCCTCCGGCCCACCCCCCCCCCTCTACTTTTTGACCAGCCCCCAAGCAACTTACACATTTCTTGGAACACGAGAGACTAAAAGTTCCTTCTTTGGTTCGAATGTATTTACCAGGATACGCCATAGCGAGCAACGAACTTCTTCACTACTTTAACCGCTGTTATCGCTTCTTGGTCTGGGATAGCATAATCCTCCATAAACTTCAAAAAGTGGTCCCTTACCACCAAGACGTACTTATTTCCACGCTCTAAGACAGGAAGGGGCCCCAAGATGTCCAGAGCCACTCTCTCTGTTGGTGCACTAGCGTTGTATGTTTGCAAAGGGACGCCTAACTTTCTTCGAGTTCTTCTCTGGGAGGCACAGAAATCACCGGCTTTCTGCACTAACGCCTCACGTCTCTGTTGCAACGGGGCCAGAAGAATCTCTCTTTCAGCCGCTGTATGGTCTTAATCAGTGTCCAGCTGTTTTTGTATCATGTAATTAAAACTGCACTTAGTATTTAAGTCCTTAGGCTAGGTCAGTTGCCATGAGATGATATCTCCTGTGCTGGATTCCTAGGCTCCGTTCTTAGGGGAAACTTGCGCCCATTGTGGGGGTGCACTTGCTGATTTTTTCCATTCCATTATTTTTGTGATGTTTGGGTCAGCTAATTTTTTCTGCCGTAACTCGTTTTTGACCAGTGTCAGTTTTTAGGTTCCCAATGTTGGTGTGTCCTCCCTCCGCTGTGTGCTGAACGATCTGCGTCCTATTACCGGGATCACATTCTTTAGTGCTTGACTGGATGGTAGCTGGTTTCCTTCTATCACAGTTATGTTGCACTTTGCACAAAAGGGGGCAGAATCATCCTGCTGTTCCTCTCGTTGTTCAGCTTGGTTGCAATACTTGCAGACCACAGGGCCGCCGAGTTAGTGAATCAGCATTCCCATGGTGAACTTCCGATCGATGTTCATTGGTGAAATCATAGGTTGTTACAAAGTTCCAGCTATCTAGCCAGCTGGCTTTCTGGTTTCTTGAACTTTAAGAGCCACTTCAGTGCCCTGTGCTGGGTCCTGATGAGGAACTGTTTTCCACACAATTAGTAACGGGAAGCTTTGACGGTCAGTATTACTACCAGCAGTTCTATCCTCAGTAATTTCTTTTACCTTTGGTCAATGTTCGCCTCAAGTAAGCGATAACTTTTTCACGGCCATCTTGCACTTGGGACAGCACTGTATTACTTTCATCCGTGTCCAAGATGAATGGATCGTTTGTTGTTGGAAATGCTAACACAGGAGTCGTCATTTCCCTTTTATCTTGGTTAAATGCATCCTCGCACTCCCTAGACCATTTGAATTCTCTTCCTTCCTCTATCAACTTGTGAAGTGGTCCAGCAATGCCTGGAGATGAACTGTCTATAGTAGAAGGGTAGGCCAAGGAAATTCCGGACATCATTGGCTGTCCGGGGATGGGCCAATTACGCACTGCTTCAACTTGCTTAGAATTGGCCAGAACTCCCTCATCCCTTATCACGTGCCCAAGAAAAGATACTGACCTCTGGAGTAGGAAGCTCTTTTTAGGACGTAAACTTGAGTTTAGCATTAGGAGTCGTTGAAACACTGTGCGGAGTCGAATAAGTTCTTCTACAACAGCCTGATCGTGGACAATGACATCAACAAAGACATTTCTCCCATGAGAGCCCAGCTAGCACTACCTCCATCAGGCGCTCGAATGTTGCGGGAGCGTTACACAAGCCGAAGCTCATTGTTCAGAACTGGTAGAGTCCTTTATTCGTTGTAAACGCAGTTTATGGTTTACCCTGTCCACTCATTTTCACTTGTCAATACCGACTACAGAGATCGGCATCAAGGCAGTCGTTAGCCCGTGGCAGAGGCCAGGAATCATTTACCGTGACTTCATTGAGGGCGCCGTAGTCTACGCAAAATCTCGTCGATCCGTCCTTCTTTTTCACTAGTCCTAGAGGGCTAGCCAAGGGGCTGTTTAAAGGCTCGATGATGTTTCTTTCCATTATGTCCTGGACATGCTCTTCTGCTTCTCGTTTCAAGTGAATAGGCAGCCTCCGGGCGCTTTTTTTGAATTGACGTTGCGTTTCTGGTGTTTATTTCGTGCCAAGTCAGTTCGAAGAAGATCTGTAGGAGAGGCAGCAAAGACATCAGCAAATTCTGAAAGGAGCTTTGCAAAGTACGACTGTTGGTTCTTCGCTTGTGTTTATTTCGTGCCAAGTCAGTTCGAAGAAGATCTGTAGGAGAGGCAGCAAAGACATCAGCAAATTCTGAAAGGAGCTTTGCAAAGTACGACTGTTGGTTCTTCGCTTGTGGTAACTTGATTATGGGGTCGGTTTCCACCACACCTTAAGGTGAAGTAATACAGTAATACAGCGCAATACTGTTGCTCTGCAGGTTTGGGACGTAAAGTGTGTTAACACATACTAAAATACTTGTTACGCAACAAAATTCGATGTTACTGGTTGTCAGATGTTGCAGAATATAAACTCGGCTTCTAATTTTTACAGCAGCGCGTATTGCCACCTCAACCACAACTTTTCACGCAACCAAGAACGAAGCAAACACTAATGATTCATTCTTCCAAGCTGATGTCAGCTGCTTGCTTTTAGTTTAATTGAACGCGCGCGCCCAGTGGAAACCAAAACAAACAATATGGCGGTGCTATGTGAAAATTCCGAAAATGTTTGTCCTGTTATTTTAAAAAAGATCGTACTTGGTTGGGGCTTCTTTGAAATTAGATGTTTCACTTTTTCAGCAACAAAACAAAACTGTTCCTTGGAAAGACGAAAGAAGTTATGGTATGCGGTTCGATCTTCTACTACAAGCTATAAGTAGTAGCTGGTAATAAACTCCCCTTTCCAACCGCCGAGCAATCAAGTCTCCCACATTAACTTTTCTTTTTCTCTTCGGACATTCATCGCTTTCATCCAACATTAATAAAAGGGAAAGGGCTGCTATCTGCATTTTATTTTGCAAGCAGTCAGCCGACATCTTGTTTGTTTGCCTCTAGGTAAAGCACGGCAACAAAGTTGCGCTACAAGTTAGGCAAAAATGTTGCTCGTATTACTTCACCTTTAATGAGGCGCGAAACATCTCTCTTTGTGTGTACCGAAGCGATCTCTAAAGCAATAGCCAAAGAATTGAAATCTGGCCGTTGGTGTTTATCTAGGTCTGCAAAAATTCTCGCTGCTCCACCAACGTGGTTCAAGCAGATTAGAACCAAATCGAGGTAATCCTAGTTTACCGTCTCTTTCTATTTTTCATTTATGCACATTATTTTGACGATTCTTGTTATTAGTTTAACTCGTCAATATACATATGTATATCTATTTCAAAAATGTCGAATAACACGAATCACAAAGGAGGTCAGAGACTACCGACGAGTAAATATATATATCATTTCAAACTGGAAAACTTGAAAACTCGAGGTCAAGATGAAGCGGGCAGCATCTTCTTTTCTAACAACAAAAAAAGAAAAAAAAATCATTCTGTACACAAACTACGCAGTTCGCTTCACTATGTAGAGTTAAAAGCTACCAAAGCTAAATCCTTTCACGAGCCAAGTAGCCGACGCTTATCATCGATTTCCGCAGTACTTAGCGAATGAGTCTTTGACTCTCCCTGGACAGGACACCAATCTATCGCAGGTTGGCCCCCAGCAGAGTCCAATACTGTTTATACAGTTGAGTCGACTGGAACAATTCGGCTTAAGTGTCTTGCTCAAAGACACATCACGGTGGTCTGACCGGGGCTTAAATTTTGAGGAGGTTATAACCCCAATAAGCCCTATGGTTTTTCTATGAACCTCCACGCTTTGTGTTTTCTCCTTTTATATGTGTATCTATGTGTAGTTCCTTTTATTATGTTATACTCATTACAATGTGCACATTTATTGTTAACATATGAAACACAGGCAAAATAATAAAATGAAACTACATTTAGTCCTAAACAAAAAAAAGATCAACTTGATGATTTTCTTACTTCGTTTGAAGTTCCAAGACTTTTCCAAGACTGTTACTGATTTTTTAAATACTTTTCCATATACCGTAGGTCAAAGAGAAATCAGAGAACTCGTGTTAAAAAATAAATAGTATTTAATTCCTTATGAATTAGCTACACTCACTGTATGTTTTCCATAAACGAAGAGTGTTTAGAGATTTATTATCAGTGGTTTAAAAAAACCAGTCAAATTATTTCTTCATAGATTATCTAGATAGTATATATATATATTATATGCTGGAAATTTGATTACAATTCTTTAAAAAAATCGAAAGAATATTTTCACCTTAAAATTGGCCAATCATAATTGAAGACTGTTACATCTTTTTGTAAAAGAGTCATTTTGAAAATACGTTTATCATATAAAAGCACCTTTGAAAAACCTGGAAGGTTCTTTGATTCAAACTGCATAAAAACCTGTTTTTGAGATCTCTTTATCTCAGTTATACCTTTCTTTCCACGTGATTAGTTTCCCCACTCTCGTCCATCCCATTCCCCCTAAATCCACTCCATCTCTAATTTACCCCCTAAATTCACTCCGACTCTAATCCAACCCCTAAATCTACTCCATCTCTGATCCACTCCCCTCCATCTCTAAGCCATTCCCTCCAACCACTCTATCCCTAACCGACTCCCCCTTAATCCACTCATCTCTAACACACCCCCTCTAATCCATCACCCCTCCATTCATTACAACTCTAATCCACTCTCCCTCCATCCACCCAGCTCTAATCCACACCCCCTAAATCTAC
This sequence comes from Hydrozoanthus sils, assembly GCA_027575215.2. NCBI lineage: Eukaryota > Metazoa > Cnidaria > Anthozoa > Zoantharia > Hydrozoanthidae > Hydrozoanthus > Hydrozoanthus sils. The sequence continues at coordinate 11,496 of JAOBRD020773019.1, forward strand.
TCTGTCCCCTGTCCCTCCAACCGCTTTATCTCTAACCCACTCCTTATCCATCTGCTTCACCTCTAACCCACAAAACTTTCGTTTGTGATAACTGTGTGTACAAGGAGAAAACTAATCCAAGTTATCATTTAACGACAGAACAAAAGCATGTGAATAAATGCATTGGAAAGATGCTTGTCTGGGTGTTTCATCTCCTACAAACCTATCCGAGGATTGTTGTGGATAAATGTCTCGGGAGCTGGTTTGGAATAGCGACCTCTTCTTGAATCCTAGAAACACTTCCTGTGCACGATATCTGGACCCATTTCATCGTACTCTTCATAGGAGATACACATCTCAGGAAAAGACGACAAGCCTGCTAAAACAGCGCTTCCGCTCCAAACACCAAATTTCCGGTTGTCAGGACTGATCACTGACACACGGGAACTATCGCGCGGGCTCAACAGTTGTGTAACTTCCTGTTGTAGTCGAGTCCCAAAGCCATCCAGCATCGTTGTACCTCCTACGGAGGAATGAATATGACCGTTTTTAAGGAATCCTCATATGATTTGCACAATATCACAGTAAATCGCATCAAACTGCAATAAATCCCTTAACAGTGCCCACATTACAATCCAGTAACGCATGTCACACCGTATAACATCAAAGCACACTACGTCACGCAACAGGGACGATGGGATAAAAGAACGATTGAAAGAATAGATGAATGAGTGAATGAACGAACGAACGAACGAACGAATGAAAGATGAATAAATGAATGAGTGAATGAAAGAAAAAAGGAAAGACGATGGTAAATGATGGATAAATATGAAATAATGAATGAAACATAGAATGGATGGATGAATGAATGAATGAATGAATGAATGAATGAATGAGAAATTCTACGGTGGAACAAGATAGGTCTGAAACCTAATAGCAGTATATTCAACAACCAATATTTACCTGACAGAATTATATTCTTCTGTAACTCTGCGCGGATATCAACGTCACATTTCCTGATACACCTTGCAACTGATTCGTGGACCCCTTCAATATCCATTCCGAGCATACCTGGATCAAACAGTACCTCGGGACAGCGGAATCTCTCATCACCAAGCCTGATAGATTGTCCATCTGGCAGCTGTAATAATAATAAGCTATTGTGCATTAACTGCTGTGTTGCAATTAAAAAGACTGTCTGTTCGGTAACTGTATAAACAGCCGGTAAATAAGTGCAATTAGTATATACCAGCTCGGCTACGCGCGATTTATTGGTTTAGAAATAGTTGGTGTGAGGAAATATTTACCTCCGAAATAATAGATAATGACATCCAAACAAAATGGCGGGCGGAAGTAGTCGCTTCGAGTCCGTTTCGGATCGCGACACTGAAAAAGTTTGCTATAAAAACACAGGATGTTTAAAACTGCCTAAATAATTTCTCTGTTTTACGCTATTTGCGACATTTTGTAGTTGCCAAACTGTCAAAACACATATATTAGGCTGCTCACGCGCGAATCTCGCCATGCTAAGTGATTCAAGTAATAAAAGTGTTTTTCTTTTGTTAAAAATCTTTCGTTTTCTAGAAAGGAAATTTCTATAGACAAGTTGGCTTGCTGGTATATACTAAAACACTTATTCTATTTCAATTTTGGTGGATAGCGGCTTAAATAGTTAATGAATATCTAACTCGCCCCTTCGGCGCTCAGTAGATATCCTGCCACTATCCACCTCAATTGAAATAGAATAAGTGTTAAATATTGTGGAATAGGAATATTTGCTGGTGTAATTGTCACTTCAGTTTGGCGCGCTATAAAAAAGGCTACGGTCATAGTTCCTGATTTCATAAATGCGCAAGCGAAAAATATAAAATTATTACTGCTTGATTATTTCAAGCCAAGAAACCAACATACCACGTACAGGAACTGGCATAACGAAATTAAATAAAGAGTCGAGACTTGCCCAAGATCAAACAATAAAATTCTTAAACTTTTTGAAACACAGCCGTGAAAACATACTATAGACAAGTTGCCTTGCTGATAGATACTAAAACACTAATTCTATTTCAATTTCGGTGTTCAGTAGATATTCTGCCACTATCCACCGAAATTGAAATAGAATAAGTGTTAATTATCAAAATTACTCAAATGATCGTAGAGTTTCCGCTGCTCTCACTGGTGGAGGCTGACATATTGTGCCGGTTATAATCACCTCGCGCGAGGATACATAACTTTTTCAAAGGTAATACAATATCCTAGGACAATTAACCCTTTCAGCCCCAAACACAACAAATGTTGTGTTGGTAAATTCTCCCAACTAGGACCCATACTTTTAATATGA
>JAOBRD020773229.1:0-13807 GCA_027575215.2 Hydrozoanthus sils
GTGTCGAAGTAAGTAGCAACAAAACATTAAAAGAGCCTACTTTTTCTAGACAAATGAAGAACCCAGGAAACTGAATAGTAACAGGACCAGATGATATGGTTCAAACGTTTCTTATAGTTTTCCGACATGTGACTTTTGCAAGGGGTGTTTGAGAAATTAAGAACTGATATTAAATAAGCTTCACGCAATAGTTCGATTTTAGCTGTGTGTGTCTTGTGAGGAGTTTCTTGTAGACGTTTCTCATCAGCGATTGGATTATTGGCTTCCTTTGGTTTTGATCGTTTATAAAAAAAAAACACTATAATTGAGGGTTAACAACGTGCCTCGGTACATTGTAATGGATTCGAAAATTAACCTCGGGTTTTTTTCAACAAATGATTGGTCCATTGTTGGAAGCTCATATAAACAGCTTAATAAATATATTATGAAGTGCAACACAAGTCAAACAATGGAACACCTATGACCCCTTTTTCGGTAGACTATATATTCCACTAAGATAATTTTTTTTTCTTCTCTCCAAACTACCTAAAAACAAGATGGACTATTTCAAATCAATATGAAGTAACAAGCAAGGTGAGCAACCCGTGGAACTGGAAAGTTCAATCAATGCATATTTCAGATTTTAAAGTATTTTAAATACGAAAATCCTAAACTTGTTTAACACATTGTTAATGTTGTTTTCATAAAATACACGTATATTTTTTCATTACGTGCATCAGTGACTCGGAATTTTTTGATCACTTCCATTTGTGTAATATTTGCTTTGCAAGCCCCTACTCCAACTTAAGTGTAACCACACATACTTTTTGTTTTTCATTTTCATCCTTTTTGTTAATCATTATTTTGTTGAACTGTTGTACAACAAATAGATCTCAATCATTGCGACTATAAATTGGTGTGACGAGGAAGAGTAAGACTATCTTTCTGTACTCATTTCCATAGGAACACCATGATGGTCAACAGAACTCAACGCACGCGTAAGTGCGTCCGTGGACAAAATGTAGTTCAGCCAACTTCCTTGTCAACTTTTTCATAGTTTCTGGAATCAATCTTTATGAAGCCTCTGGCGAAAAGATCAACTGATCTATTTTACTAATAATTACAGTAAAACTGATAAGAAACGAGATAGCTTATTGGGCTAAGTATGTAAACTTATAAACATGGGTAATTTTTTGCTTTTTTTCCATGCATGAATTATGAGAAATTGCTGGGTTGTTTGTCACATCTATCAATATACTAGGGAAAGTTTAACACGCCTAAAGAAAAGACACTTTGCTGTGTTTTTCAAGATGTTAATTGTGAAAAATGTAATAGAAAAGCAAGAATGCATGGACAAACCCAAACTTGTCCGGAATATGAATACGTAACACCATATTTTTAGCATTTGACATTTTACCACGCTCAGCAGAAATTAGTAACGAATAAGATTTGGTACTTAACAAACAGCCAGAAACTCACTTTAGACTACCATAAGCTATGAGTTTCCAAGAAAATTACATAACTGAGGGGTACAACCGAATAAAGGTTTAAAACAAACAGCTGAATTGGATTCCTTTCTTTACCGTTCATTATTTCCAAGCCTCAAAAGTCTGGTTATTATGTGTTTTATGCAAAGTAGCAAACCACCAAAATTTAGCTACCTGTCCTGCAAGGCAAAACATGCTTCCTCTTTTATTACTTTTTTAAGGAAGGAGTGGAAAGGATGACTAACGAAAGTATTGTACTTGTGGTTGCTGTTCCATGGGGATTGTCCAACGAAAAAACTGGTTTTTCACTTGGGTTTTATAGAATCTTTTCTGTTCCAAGCTTTTATTAAAAGTAGTGATGCTCACTGCCCATTACTTGATAAGCCTACCTTACCTCATTCAAAGCAGCTTTAGAAAATACTCTAAGTTTAACAACTGAAGCTAGTTTCATTTGTTAATTTCAAGAATATTGGTAAACGCCGGCATCGATGGCAGGTTCCTTAGACATGTCTCACACAATTTCTTCTCGTGTGCGGCAATTCTGATAGACTGTAAAACATTTTCTTCATTAGCCGGGAGTTTCAATACCCAAGCACGTCCTTCTAACGGGAGATTAGGAAGAGAATTAGGAAGAGAATAAGGACACACAAACGATTGCCAGTCTCCCATTTGATGAACACACTTGGATTTTGATGATCATACTCTCAGCGAATGAAGAAACTGTTTTGCAGTCTATAACTTTAAAACCCTTCTTTTCTCGAGGAATTGGGCGAAACAGTATCGTGCTATAGCTCGTCAGCCGTGAATAACTGACCTCGGATTATCAACTGGCCAATAAAAATCCACCGCGTGCTCAAGTAACTTGTCTGTTCCTATATGTATACCTTATTTTGGCTTAGAGATGTAGAAGTTTATAGTTTTCCTAACTAACTAACTATTGTTGAAGCAGCAGAGTTATCGTGGAAAACAGCTATTATTTATAGTCAGTGTTGTAAAGTTCTCACGACTATTAATTACATTTTTCACATAAAAAATTCAGAAAATTTGGTCATTGTCTTTTGTACATTTCTAAAGTTGATCAGTTTCTGTTTTCTTATAACTAGATGTATAAGAATCGTTGTTCTCAAAATGTGCCCTGATGTCATCAACGACGATAATGAGTGTTTTTTAAGGATTCTTCTCTGTAATATACTTCCTCAGGGAACAAACTATCTGGTAGATAATCTTGGGTGGATACCGTTTCTCGTTTGATTTCGCAACCTTTTGCACAACTGTGCTGGCCATTAATTAAGGCTAACTGTGTGTCCCTTTTGATAAGTGGCGTCGACAGCTCCTGAACCTTTTCGGAATCAAACGGCTCTTGAAGACTTCAGCTAGCTAAAGAATAGCCCTTTTCATCGACACGTTTGGAAAATAGTTGCGGCCCATTTGTTTTTATATATCATCAAATTAGAAATGGACTCTTCTTTTTCAAAAGGGGATTCCAAATACCTCGAAACAATTAAATCATTCATGGTTTCTCGGTGTTTGAAGCCCCCATTCAAACAACCTTACTCGTTTTTGAAATATTACTTTAAAAAATGGGGAAATTTTTGATATCTCAAAAAAGATTAACAGAAAGAAACAACAGAGCAAAGCTCCAACTGGGTGAAATCCCGATTTAAAAAATTGTATAATTTATAGGTATAGTCTGATTGCAAACTGTCTTCCTCTTCATGAGCCTTCTCTGCTTTTTGTTAATTTGGAAAGATATATCATTTTGCCTTTTATATTTTCCCAAAACTGACACTACTCTGACTATAAGCTAACTTCCTGTCCAAACTAAAAAGTAGTGAACGTCCATAAAAAAATTTCGAGTAGAGGTGCCAAAAAGGGCCTTTAGCTGATCTGATGAGTACTTAATTGCAATTTTCCTAGAATTTAATGTATTCCAGCTAAAATGGTTATTAAATCCACAACACTACAAGTTAAGGTGCGACCAGCTTTCCTCAACCCAATGGCTTCCATCTTGGAGGTTGGATTTTGTTTGCAAACAACTACTCATCTTTTGTACATGCGTCTTAACACTTTGCCAAGCTCCTCCCGAATATCTTTTTTCATTAATGCGTACACAACCGGGTTGGCAGCCGAATTCAGAAACAACAGCAGCATGGATAAATACTTAGCCAAATCGGAAACACTTTTACAGACTGCTTTAAAACGGAAATCAGTACAAAGAGAGATATAAATGGCCATGCTCCAACAGAGTTCGTGCAGCATTATTACAACACCAATTAACTTTACTGTTCGTTGTAAACTTGTGAAACTTTGCCTCGGTTTTTTTTCGAATGTTGATAATGGTTGATAACAAATGAATTTGGGGCACTTGTATTAAATTGATTTGCAAGCTGAAAGACGTCATTTGGACCTTCCAAAACAATTGTGTTACTTCTAGCTGCAGTGTGGTCAGCGTTAACTTGTGTGTTGTCTGCTGTAGAAGGCCTCGTCATTTCATACGTATCGTTTGTGCTTAAACATGCATCGAGACAGTTTCTCTCTGAAGTTGATCTTCTTCTTCCTTGTAAGTGATTTACGTTTGACACCATCTTTGACTCTGTATCCAGTCGAGAGTTAAAATCAACTTGGGCTCTCTGGGACGAAACTTGCGTTGAAAGTTTCTGCACGATGAAGAATATGTGTGCAAAGGCTATTGCAAGGATTATGCATGGTGCTATAGCAAAAAGACAGATCCTGAAAATAATATAAGTATGCTTAACGCTCGGACTGACGATTACTGAGTCTGTGTAGTTCCACACTGGAATCACGTGCGCCAGGAGAGCAATTACCCACGAGAAGAATATTGTTACGGCAACCAGTTTGGACGTCATATAACTGTGATACTTGAGTGGCAGTACAACATATATGTACCTTTCGAACATCATCCCCAGTAGGTTTGTGATTGACGCAGACAGAAGAAAGTTAAAAAAGACTTTCAAGAGGATATTGCTTCTGCACCAGCTTTGGAATCTAAAATAGCATACTGTTGAAATAGGAGGGATAAAGACACCGATAAGAAAATCAGCTACCATAAGCGAAAGAACGAACATGTTGGCTTTGTTTTGAAGCCTTGGCTTCGTGGCGATAAGAAGTATCACGACAGAACTGCTCAGGATGGTAATCAATGATAATAACCCCCTTGTGGTGTAATACCAGTAGACTGGGGAGTTGACTGCTGGTTTGGGGCTTGCAGTGGCGTTGAAAACAGCTCTATCCATAGTTTAGGTATACTTTGGCTCTTCCTGAAAATATCAGCCTTTTGTTAGTTTTTGTTCGAAACAGATGACCATTTAAAAGATATATCATTCTACAAAATAATTGCTGTCACACTCAAAAATTTGTGAATGCTTTGCTTTGTTTTGTTCTGACTTACATACACACCACTCAGTAACTACTTTGATAGAACAAAACCGAGTTAAACCCTTTTCGCCGATGTATTTAAACAGCAGTGAAGAGTTTTGTAAGACTGCCATTTTTTACAAGACTCAATAACTATGCCTTGAGTTTTCGCAATCGCTCATTTTAAATAAATTTTGTTTTGCTACGCACACTAAGAACTAGCTGGGCAAAAATTTTGGAGGAAATGAGAGAAAGAGCGTCTCAAGGGCCATATGTGTTATCAGATTATCTATTTCATATATCTGGCTTATATTGAGCTGCATAGCATAAACTTGTCGTTTCTTGACATTTTAGCCATTAGGGAACTTTTAATTCAGATCTTTTGCTATAGAATTGGTATGAAAGTTAGCTTAACGATCAAGTTTATTATCTTCTTAGAATCAAACGAGTTTTTCTAGCCATAGTGCATGACACAAAAATCTATTTGCAGTCTGTTCGTTTCTAGCTTCTATCTGTTGACTCAGTCTTTTTGACGCATTTTACTTAAAAAAATTGAAAAGCCTAGCATTTAAGTATATTCTAGCAAACCCCTTCCGCGAGTAGTCGTAGAGCGAAAACTAACACTAAAAGCTCCTCAGAATTTTTGTATATCATTCAACTTAGGCGCTTTGAGGATATACTCAGTTGAGTTAGCTTTAGAGGTTTGATTTTTCAATGTTTGAATATGTTTGTTAGTTTGTTTAATGTCGGGTTTCTTTTTTCTTTATTTGAAATCAGTAATTTTAAGTTAGAAACCGCTTTTTTTATTGATAGAAGTACACTTAACGAGAAAAAAAATGAGTGTGATAGCGTTTCATTCGTAGAATTTAAATAAAACAAAGGACGAAATTTTATCCACCCACTGTTTTGTTCTTGCTGCTATTTTAACATCGAAGTAAAACAACCCTAGGCCTCAAGAAATTTTTGAATTGGCTCTGTCTTCAAACTTTCAACACATTGAAATATTTAAAGCTTTTCCTAGCAAATTAATATAGGCAACAAGTTCTCAAACGAGATGCGAGTTAAAAGTCTAAATCTGTGAATTAGAAAGAAAGGATTTGTTGAAACAAGTGAACAAACAACCTGCTAACTATTAAAGGTGATGACAGACATTGTCGGATTCCGAAAACAATATATGGACAGAAATCGCCATTCAAAGAAATCCAGTGAAGGATTAAATTTAACGAGATGTCAACTGAATTTAAAAGCAAAAATCAATCAAAATATCATATCTTTTGTTGAAACGTGATGACTTACAGAGCAAGACACTTTTTATTGTCTCATTTCCATTTTCTTATCATGTTTAAAAATAGATGACAAACTTTCACGCAGACGGCCGGTAACAACTAGATTTAAATTTGTCTTGAATTAAGTACCGTCGCAAAAAAGACATTTCAGTTTGAGAAAGGAAATGTAATCGAGGAAACAAAAAAATACTCTATTAAGAAACCACGCTACAAAAGGCCTGTGCCAGGCGATCGCAACCTTCAGTTATCATGTGAAAATACGAACAGAATAACTAATTACTTCAGAATCATAAACTTTTGTTAATTTATGTTTCAAACACTAGGAAATTAATTCAAAACATAGTACAGCAATGGCAAAAAGGCATAAGCAAACTTGAAATACGCGATGTTTTGACGAAATACGCGTTTTGCTAATGAGCTAAAATCTGTTATAGGTGTGAAGAAAGCTTCAATGAAATTTTTAACAGAAATATAAAACGAAACGAGCTTTGCTTGCGCTTCTTTTACCACTACTGCATATAAGAAATTGAAAAAAAAAATTACTTTTTGGCGGTTTTGAATTTCTTTAATGTTCAGAGAGAAGTTGAACCACCGTTGGTCCAAAATTTGAATTTTGAAAGGTACGAGAGATGTGAGAGGACCTAACCCCTTTATGTAGTCCGTTTCTTGTTTAAGTTACTGCAGAATTTTGTCCACTTATAGTGAAGAGGAAAATCGAAACAGCCAAAGCTTGATAAAACATACAGCTTTTAAAAGGCCGGCTGCTGGTTTCTACGCATCTCTAAGAAATACTGTTGTAGACAAGATAATTAGTTGGCTTTGTTTAAGAAATGGTTTTCTTTATCTCTCTATAATGAGTCTCCATTTATACAAACCTACAGTTTTACATAATGTCAGTAAGTCTCATAGCTCGAAACGCTCTTCAAAACGATCTTTAATAGAACTATAATTCCTAATTGAAACAAGGTTTTAAGAGCTTTACCATTTTGTTTTAAAACTACCGTATAATCAGCGCCGTTCGATTCTGCCGAAAAAACTTTAACCGAAAACAGGATGAACCAATCTCACAACATGACAACTAACAAAAGAGTTGTCAAAATTACGGCTTACCTTATAAGTAAGCGGGGGATCAAATTACATTACTCACGAAACTGAGTTAACTGACTCGCAGAACGTTTATTTATTCTCAAACAATAATAAATGAACAGATGCAAAATTCTCACAATTGCTGATTTCACCAGAAAATAGAAAGATGTTTTTAAACAGGTTTGGTTTTCTCACGCGTGTCAAGAAAGATGAATGAGTTCTGCAGACCTTGAACTTTGCTGTAGGGTTAGCCACTACAAAATTGTGTGATGAAAATGACGCACTTGAACGACAGATGAATACTAAAATCACCAACAACCCAAGAGAACGATTATGCACAAAATTAACTGTCTATTCTAAACTAGCTTTAAGAATACAAAATGTTCCCGAAACGACAACTTTTTTTCTGAAATTTACCCTAAGTAAGTCTCTTAGTGGAAAACTATATATTTAAAACCTCTAAAGTAAGGTAGGGTGAAACATAGCACTGAAATTAAAGTTTCGGAACAACTAATGTACGCAATTTTAATTGGACTTCAAAAATAACTTCGAACACTTTCACTAATACACCTTATGTAACGAGAATGAAGTAACAGTTAATCTTTTTTTTCTTCTACATAAACAGCATTTTTCTGGGAATATTTTAAATTCTTTTATTGAAAAAGACTGTTTCTATTTCATTTTTTTGGGGGGGGGAGGGGGGTTGAGGATTCTAAAGCAAAATTAGTTTGAAATTTATAAACCATATTATTACTATAAGGAAACAGGTAAACTACAAAAGAAAATTAGAAAACCAAAATAAGATATTTTTATTCAAACCGTTTGAAGAACAGCAGAAACAGAAATGAATATAGCAAAGGGGAGGAGCTATAATGATGGGGTTGTTTAGTTCAAAATGAACCAAAAGACTGGCTTGAAAATAAGCAAATTTATACTCTCTTCACTTCAGAACGAGTATAAAATATTTAATAGCTAAACTGCATTATCGTAATAAACAGGACAACGGAGTAGGTTGGCGGGTATCTCATTTATTCATGCCAAATGTCTGATAGCAGAGTATAATGTAGATACAGCAATATATGGAAAATATATGATGGTTTGAATGGGTGTAGACAATTTTGATATTGTCGTTACACAACGACCACTTTTTCATGTTTATAAGTAATATGGAAGATTTGCAAATAATCTCAAAACGTCAGTTTTATTTAGTAATTTATGCTTTACTTTTGAAACTGCAAATTTACGCTGAGAACAAGTGTTCTGCAGAAGAGATGCATTCGAGTGGTTATAACTTCAGTTCTTTCATCTCAAATACCCTGCATAAAGAATTACCCAAGGGAACCTCTCTTCGCAACTGGTATGCGAAATACGCAATTGTGTACATTCCGTAACGCTACTAAATATATTCATACTCTCTTCTCTTCGAACGAGTATAAAATATTTAATAGCTAAACTGCATTATCACAATAAAAAGGACAACAGAGTAAGTGGTGGGCGTCTCATTTATTCATGCCCACCGTTCGATCATAAAGAAAGTGAATATATACCACTGGTTTTAGTATTTCTTTATTGGATGAACAAAAACCCAAGAAAAAGAAAACTTATTTGTTTATACTGCATGACACCAAAAGTAACGATTCAAGATTATCCTTCACGCAACCGTCCTTGGCAGTTTCAGATCTCCAGCGCAGATGACGCTTGAACAGTCTATCACTCACCCCTGCATTGGCGGCGGCCGTCGCCCCACGGCTCCTTAAACTATGAAGTCCAAATTTAACCTTTGAAAACCCAACACTCTGGAACGCTTCAAGAACTAGTTCTCTCACACGTGTATAGCTCAGGCCTCCGTGGCTTCGTAACTTGTAACTTTTACTGGATCTGAGAAATTGTAAATTGCGAAAAATTGGCCGATTGGAGAAAAGATCAATACTGGCTACCTCAACATATCTCAATAAAATGTCGAACGGACAACAACAGTTGCTAGTCGCAGCTAGCAGGACTTTGGCACCGTCCCTATAAATATCGGTTTTGCTTTGGGAGATGTAAAGTTCCACAAAACCGTTTTACCTTGAGTACAGAATTTGACTTTGTGGTAGCGCAGATTGGACAGTTCGTTAAATCTTAGAAAACCATAGTAGGCGGTGACGCAGATGGCCGCTATGCACAAGTTGGCAAGACTAGATTCATCAGCAGCATATTTGGAACAAAGTTTCAACATCATGTCATTGGTTACTGGTTCTTTCTTTAGTGTAGGTTTCTTCAACTTTCGTTTTACCGCTTCCAAAATGTGTTTAAAGAGGCCGGAATTACAAGGATTTTCAAACCCATAGATATTATTTGCCCATTCAATTCTATAAAATGCAGAATCAAGCTCAGATGAAGGACAATTGGTTTCGATAAGATATTCTAAACAGAGACAAACAGAAAAACTAGTGGCTGGTAGAGTCACAATTTCTTCATAGTTGAATGCCCAGTGTTTAAATTCACTGAACGCTCGTGAATAGCGCTCCACAGTAGACGGGGCTTTGGCTTCAATAACACCCAGTGGGATTTGGCTGGCAAGTCTACGCAATTCTGGAGCGTCATATTGACTTGACATTAAACTAAGCAAATGGGCACCCTGTGAATATAGGAATAAACAAGTACATCAAATTCAAATTCACTTGCCAAGCGGCAAATTAGGCAGCTGATCTTAATCGCGTGACCCATCAAGCAGCAGAAATGCTACTGAGCTGTTAAAATATTCAGAGCCAAACAGTGAATTTTGGTTCGCACCATGTTCGTAAACATCTTTTCCATTCTCAATAAACCACCAATTAACAATAAATGGACGAAAATATCCTTCATTGGCTAATAGAAAAGGCCAAAAAAGTGCCGAAGGCCAAACTGGTACAACTAGTAGGGCTTTACATTTGCAAGTACACACTTTTTAAATGGTTCAAGGAATAAGTGAGATTGGCGGCACTAGCCAACAGAATTCGCCGGACCAGCTAAATACAAAACATTCAACGCCCAATAACCCTGGGTTATAAAATTTGCTATAGAATCTTAGGACTTTTTTATTCTCACTGCTCTCAAAGCAATCAATTGTGCACAGTCCACAGTGTGCAGCGATAACCTTAAAATAGGTGTTCTTGATTTTTCAGTCCTCATAATCAATAATCTTACTCAGGTAGTCTGCCTTTTCGTTCATAGTGCGCGGAATCTATTCAATGTCTAAAGAAATATTGTGTCTTTTCGAACATTCAAATATATCGACAGCCAATCGATGCAAGTGCAATTTCATGCTGCCTAATTCAACAATATACTTGATTTCTTGGTTATCTGTAAACCATTTTATTGTGGTATTTTCGAACAGGTGTACAAAACTTTCTAATGCGTACTGTACGCATTTCAGTTCTCTCCAAGTGGAGCTTTGATTCATTTCTATTTTGTCCCAACTTTTATGGCACAATGGCGTCCCGTCAATTGATATGTACGCCGCGCAGCCAGTGCTACTTGCGTCTGAATAAACAACCGTTTTCGTTAAACAGTTTTCCGTCACAAGAGATCTATGGATTAATTTGGGTATAGCTTTTAACCAGAATACAAGCTCTCTCCTAGAATTTTGATCTTGAGTTAGAACACTTCTCCAGCTCGTACGAGAATCAATTTTTCTATGAAGTGATTTAGTGAGTAGTTTGCATATTGGGCCAAACACTAGCATGTTGGAAATAGCCAGTCCTGTGACTGCCGCCAGCTGTCTGGCTGACACCTTTTTTAAAGTATGCGCTTCATTGAACTCTGATAGTAGCCTAGCAATCTTGTCTTGAGGGAGTAACAAAACTCGAGCACTTAAATCCCAGATAAATCCTAGCCATTTAGTGCTTTGAGTGGGTTTCCAGATACTTTTATCTTGGTTTTCAACACGACTTCACACTACGGGCTTGTTTCGTACACGAAGACAAGCAGGGACATACCCCGAGACCATCGACTGAATAAACAACAATTTTATACCCTTTACTTCGCCAGTGCTTAACAAGGGGTCTCAAAATTTTTGTGAAAATATATGGCACTGTGGATCAACCAAATGCTAACACTGTAAACTGGAAATATTTGGGAATACCGTTAAAGACCCACGAAAAACCTAAAAACTGCCAATCGTCAGGGAAGATATCAACATAATGATACCCAGATTTAATATCAAATGAGAACATTCAATTTTGCGGGCAATCTGTAAGCAGACTGATCATGGATTTCGAGTCTTCTGACTTCACTTTACATTTTTTGACGAATTTGTTCGGGTATCTCAGATCCAGTATTAACTTCTTTTTGCCACCCGCTTGTACAGATACTGAAAGGGGATTGAACACCGTGGGTGGGAACGAACACTCTAAAACTGATCCCGCCTGAGCCAACTCCCTGATTGCCGTGATAACAAAATCTGAGTGATCAAAGGCTGACTTGTTGTTGCGAAATTGTGTGGGAGGGGGCGTATTAACAAAAGGAATAATGTACCCTCAAGACAGCGTGTCAAAAATAAACCTCGATGCCCCAATAGATTCCCAAAAACTGATGTGCAACCGCAGTCGACCTTTTACTTTCACATGTTTACAATTGTCTACATATTCTACGGGACTGTCCTACATTGAATTCTCATAATACCCCTCATTGTGTGTCAATTTATCATCATAAACATCAATTTGAAAATACTTATCTTTTGCTAACCTTTCAGCGGCCTTTTTACGCCGCCTTTCCGCTAGAGAATGTGCTTGAGCTTGAAGCTCCATATCCACGCACGCTGTCTCTTCGGCCTAGTGGCCTCGTTTCCCACATGCGAAACACTTGTCGCTGGGTGTTGGCTGACGCCTGTTGTAACGACCGATCGCACGAAATGGCTGATTTTGAAGGTAATTTGGGCTGTATTGCCTGTGATCGTTGTCATGTTGTGTTAGGTTGCGGTTAAACGCTTTGAACTTTGCTATAGGAGGTTGTTTCTTCGTCTTCAGCTTCGTCATTGCTCTCTTCTCTGCTGATCGGAGCTTTTTCTCATCGTCGGAGTTTTCCGGGAATTCATCTGATTCATACTCCTCTACGGCCGTCCAACCTGCAGCACTTTTATCTGCGAAGCAAATTAGCTTGTTTCTTTTGTTCACAGCGGATTTGAGCTTTGTGATTTCTGCGTCAGCTTTAGTCAGGTTTCCATAAACAAGGTCTTTATGGATCGTCTCAAGGCCATCTAGGATCGAGGAATTAAACTCATACTGAACCTTATTCCCCTTGAACTTGAAAGAATTAGTGGCTTTCGATTCAGTTTTCAGCTTTTTGAGTTGTGAAGTATGTTCTTCTTCGCGCTCATCGAAGCTACGTTTGAAGTTTGCGAGCTTTCGATCCAGCAACTGGGAAATACGGTCAAACATCTCCAAGTGATCTTCTGTACTGTTTGGTCTATGTCCAATAAGTTCGCTGGGAGGTAACTTAGGTATTTCTGGATCGCTCTGTAAAAGGTCTGCCTCAGACATTGATTCACAGTGATTGATAAATTTACGCTGAGTACAAGTGTACTGCAGAAGAGATGCCTTCGAGTGGTTATAACTTCAGCTCTTTCATCTTAAATGCCCTGCATGAGGAATTACCCTAGGGAACCTCCCTTCGCAACTGGTATGCGTATTACGCAATTGTGCACATTCCGTAACGCTACTAAATATATCTGTAAACACATTGATTTCATTAGAATGCTGATTCTCTTTTTTTCTTTCTTCCGTCTAATCAAATGTGTAAGTGAATAAATATAAACGAGCACAAAAAACCTTGAAAGATTTCAAATAAAGCTTTTTTTATAAGAAACGGTAACTTTCGGATCAGTCTAGGCTGTTCTTAAACTCTTTGGCGATGTCAGCATCAAATTGTTCTTGTTTCCTGATGTTTCCAAACAATTGACCATTTATAGTCGTCCGGAACAGTCGATCTATCTTATTAGACGGTTTGGCTTCCAGTATCGCTGAATAATCTTTTGAATCGGCAATACCTTTGAGAATCTTTTGGGCAAATACATCTCCACGAGTAAAAATTTTCAGCGATTTCGCCAGCTCAAACACCTAATGAGTTGTTTATTATGCAATACTTCTACTTTTTGGCTGGAATGTTTTTGAATGATTTGCATTTCCATCTTTTGTTGACAAAAACTCGGTTCACTGCTGCAGCAAACGTAAAGTTTTCATAAGGAATCTGATTGGCTGCGAGACAATGATGTAGCAAAACTGGCCATTTCATTGCTCTTACGAAATGACCTGATCCGAAGCAGACGAAATAGGGATTGTATTGGATAAGTTATCGATCGAATTGGGGTTAGCGACCAACGAAGTCTACAGCCTTTCTCTTTTTCTCTTACGAGTGAACCCAGAGTGCAACAAAATCGTTTAGAAACCCAAAAACCAGCTAGAAAGGATCAACAGCAGGGGTGGATCTAGGCGTTTTGCTGACTACTGCTCACTTCATCGGTCGAGCGAGCGCCAAAGGCGCGAGCTTTTCTAGGGGAGTTCGGGGGTATGCTCCCCCGAAAAATTTTTGAATTTTCTATTTCTAGAATCGCTGAGAATGCCCCAAATTTAATGA
>JAOBRD020773442.1:0-13806 GCA_027575215.2 Hydrozoanthus sils
TTATTAATATTATTGTTATTATTACAGTTTATGTCTGTAATTGTTTAAATTGCGATGTACAGTCGCGTTGTGTTTCAGGACGGGCCTTTGATGTTTTGGTGTTGCGTTCATATTATGACGCCTCGAGCTCAGCGCGCGCTCGTAAACCGAAGTCACTTTGTCGTCGGGTTGTCTTTGCTGAGTCTATATAATGTGTTCAATGCCACGCCATAAAAAGCATTACAGCTAAAACCGTTGTTTTGCGACCGCATTTGTGCCACTTGCAGCCCTTTGGTCAATTAGATTCTTGATATTTTCCTCTAGTGCAGTCGAATGGAATTTTGTCGCCACAGTAAGCAATTTGAGTGTTTAGCGTGTGAATAGCACGTACAGTTTTGGCTGAGAGGTTTATCAGCGAAAACATACAAGTTTTGTATCAGTCGCATGTTTTGCAACCAAAATATTCACGCTTTCCTTTTGAACACCTTGTCACACGCACGTTTCTACCTGGCTGACAAAAGGGGTCGCTAATGTTCGATACCGGTTCAATATTGAAAATGATCATGTGACCGCACTTTTTCACTTCCCTTATTATATGAACACTTTGGTGATGACACTAATAATATCAGTAACTCACTTCGGTGGACTAAGGTTGAGAATCCTTAGTCTTAAAATGAGGCAAGGTCCTTTGCCTATTTCATTCAATGGTGGACGCTCGAACGTCGTTCAAAAAACCGCATTTATTGATACAACGTTTTAACACGTGATCATACAGTTTCATCCTTTAGCTGGCTCCACCTAAAATTAACTTCTGCCAAATTTACTTCCCTTCCCGAGATAGTGCGTTTTTAAGGATTGATGACGCCATACCACTTGACTATGTTGTTACTAACTACCTGTCGTAAATAATTTTTATTAAGTTTTGTTGTCTAAAGCTTCGTTTGGGGATAGCCTGTGAACAGGCTCTTCGATGAAAAAAGTGGGGAAAAAGTCAATTCACAGGCTACCTTGGGATGGCCCAATGAACCAGTCGTCAGCCGGTCCCAAGCCCGGATAAAGAAGGTGGGTTGGGCGTAGGGCCATCAACCGCTACGAAAACAACTTCTTCTAAAACCCAACACAACTATCATCCCTGTGGCGGAGAAAAAGCCTCAAGACCAGGTAGTATGACACATCATTGCCAAACTCGAAAAGAAGCCAGGATGCCGCCTAACTTCCTCTCGCCAAGGGAAACAACCATCATTGGTTCGTAGAACATCAGAACCATGTATGAAGACAGCTGAAAAACACAGATTATACAAAAATTCCGAAGATACAAGCTACAGATTTTAGGACTTAGCGAAGTGTGGTGGCTTAAGAGCGGAGAAATGAAAATGACCAGTGGAGAAACCATTCTATGCAGTGTCCACACAGAAGATAACAGCCCTCTGTTTCTCAAAGCACGCCCACTCGGCTCTTATCGGATGGAAGCCACTAGGACCACGTATTCTAAAAGCCTCTTTCAAGGTAACATACATAATTCACTGCAATATTCTACAAGTGCATGCCCCAACCAATGACTGCGACGAAGATGAAACCAAAGATGAGTTTTATGACACACTGCACTTCGCACTGGCTTCCATGAGAGACACTAATATTTTATTAACGCTAAAATTGGATCAAGTAACACAGGCTATGAACTGGTGCTAGGCACCAAGGAATGCAAACAATGAACAACAATGGAGAGCGGTTGGCTGACCTGCACGTGTGCTTTCCATAAGATGGTCATTGGAGGCAGCATCTTTCAACACATGGGAATACATAAGGCCACCTGGGTATCACCTGACCATGCAAAAGCGAACCAGATTGATCATCTCTGCATCAACAGACTCATCAGCACCAGATTTTTTGGATGTGAGACCAAAACGCGGAGCAGACGGGGCCTTAGACCATCACCTACCGACTGCCAAATTGTGTCTGAATTTGAAAAGACGGAGACGGCCACCCCCACAACTCAAGAAGTGCAACCATCACTTCGTACTTCCTTCAAAACGAAGAGGTGAGGACAAAGCTCAGTGTGACCCTCAGCAACCGCTTGGAAGTGTTGGAACAAGAAAACAAAGATGACCTACATCAGGAATTGGAAGACCATTAAAACTGCAATCAATGACTCCTATGAGGAAGTACTGGGAAAGCACGAACACATACACCAAGAATGGATCACACCTGAAACTTTGAAGAAACATGAAAACAGCAAAAGAAGCGTACACAGAAGCATTCCAAGAAGTGAAGAGGAGCACCGATGAGGACAAACGCAAGTAGTACATTATAGACGATTTGGCAGAAGAAGCAGCTGTGGTAGCACAGGGAAATGTGAAGCGGTTGTACGACTTAACAAAGAAGCTCATTGGAAGAAAATGGAAGGCCAACTTGCCCAGCAGAGAAAAAAAGCACGATGTCTCTGGTAAAGAGAAAGAAACGGAGAGATGGACAGAGCACTTCAGGGATGTACTGAAAAGACCAGCGCCTGTCAACCCTCCAGACATTCAGTCAGCAGACAAAGACCTACCCATGAGCTACGAGCCTCCCAACAATGGAAGAGATCATGCAAGCCAGCAAAGTACAAAAAATGGAAAAGGAGCAGGCGCATCCATGCAGAAAGCCTGAAAGCAGCCAACGCTCAAACCGCACGCCAGTTCCACTCCTCTTCAAGATCTGGAGCCACGAAGTATTCCCTTGTGAAAATCCCAAAGAAAGGGGACCTGAGCAAGTGCAAAAACCACCAAGGAATAATCTCCTGTCAGTGTCTGGAAAGGGTTTTAGCCGCATTCTTTTGGAATGAATGAGAGCAGCAATGGATACCAACTGATTTGAAGGACAGGCCGGTTTCCACACCAACAGATCATGGTGCTGATCAGACTACCACACTAAGAATCATTGTTGAAATTCAATTGAATGGAACGCCTCACTTGATCTGCATTTCATACACTGAGAAGGTCTTCAACAGCGTACACAGAGACACACTTTGGCAGTTGATGCGACATCATGGAATCCTCAGAAAATAGCATTTATACAGAACTCAAATTAATATTTGTGATGTCATTCACAATGGTTTCCTCAGGAGTTGGAACACAGCCTGCTGGAGAACGGCAAAGCTGTCACTTATTCCCACTTTTATTTGTGTTTGTAGTGGATAAATAATGACAACCACAACACATGGTAAGAAGAATCGGAGCCAGTGGACTTTAATGAAGCAACTAGAAGACTTTGTTTATGCCGTATGTCCTGTTATCACCAACCAGTGCCAGATGCAAAAAAAGACATCTTTGATCAACAGAAACTCGCTCTGGACGGCCTGAATCAGCAAAGGCAAAACAAATCCTAAAGATCCAACCCAAGTACTCTGAACCTACATGGACTGCTTGACAATGACCCTCTACCAGACCACAAATGTCTTTATTTACTTGCAAACAAGCGTTTACACCCAAACCGTTTTTGGGTCGCTTTCGTGTCGATTTAACCTAAATGTACGCAAAGATGTTCTCTAAGCAATCTTGTGTCATCTTGAAGATCAGAATGCAAGTTGAGTTTTGGCACGAAGACCATTTGGGGTCACCTTTGCACGATTTGATGAACAAACGGTGCACAAAATTGACCTTTAAACGATTATATTGAAGGTCAGAATGTAAAAATCCCTGTTTTGTATTAGGTGGGTCACCTTCATGCCAGTTTGACCCAAATGTGCGTAAATATGCTGTGCATGCAACTTTGAGTCATCTTGGAGGTCATAATGCCAAAAAATCGAAATTTGGCAAAAGTTTCAGCTTGGGCAAGAAAACCATTTTTGGGTCTTCTTCGTGTCGATTTGACCCTAATGTACGAAAATATATTTTCTCAGCAACTTTGAGTCATCTTGGAGGTCAAAATGCTAGAAATCTAGTTGGGTAAGCAAAAACGCTTTTAGGTTTCTTTCACAGCGAATTGACCAATGTAAACATCAGAGTGCCAGACATTGAGCTTGGTACCAAAACCAGTTTTTGAATCACTTTCGTATCGGTTTGACCAAAATGTACGCAAATATGTTTTCTAAGCAATTTTAAGTCATATTGGAGCTCACAATTCTAGAAATCCAGTTTTGGTTTCTACTTTTGCACTGATTTGACCAAATGGTCCACAAAAGTGATTTTCAAGCAAGTTTGAGTTTTTAATTTCTTCGGAACAGATTGCAAAAATGCGAATTTTGGCACTAAAACACTCCTTGGTCGAAAATCTTGTCCAACCGTTTTATCTGTAGATTAAACTTACAGAAATGCAGAATATAGCTCGCGAGACCTGGCGCATTTGGCCCCTTTTCTACGAACAACAATTGTCAGCCGATCAACTTGATCGTTCATATTGATTTTGCTAACTTCACAGTGCCTATAAACCAAAGGATTAAGCCTTCTTAGCCCTTTATGACGAGCTCAGGCACCACCAAATGGCCAGAAGCACACAAAACACTTTTTTACGTTTTGACATTTGAAACCCACCCTTCGGAAAACTAATTGAATCATGCACGGCGAGCATGGTCACGTGAACATCATTTGTGACGTCATCCCTGTATGCTATGCCCAGTCTTCCAGTGTTTAATTTTGGAGAAACAACAATTTTAAGATACCAATCCCTCCCCCGAAAAGGCAATTTTCCCCTAAATTTTATTTTAACAGACAAGTTCTTGATGAAGGGGCACTAAACAGGCTCTTACTGTCTAGATTCTTGTGAGCAGGTGATTTTGCAGTAGAAAATAACTCCGTAGATACAATGAAAAAAGTAATTTACAACTTTATTGGATTGCAGATAAACCATCGTACATTTACGGTAAATTCAGCTAGAATTTCGAATTCTCGAAAGTACATTGTAACAGCAAAACACTTGATGATGTGACATTATTTCGTTTCCTAAAGGAAGACACTTTGTGACTTGTTCAACGAGATCGCTGCACTTGCAGTTTGAGAAATTAAAGAAACACAATTTTTGTACACCTAAGGCTTTAAATCGCAAATTTAACTTCAAGCGAAATGATTTCTTCTTTCTTCGTCTACCAAATACCAAGATTTTCTGAACGTATTTTGGTAAGATTATCTTCTAAAAAATCGTGCATATCTATATATTGTTGTTGACATTCAACCACATTTATAAATTAGAAATTCTATTTTTTGCAGTTTAACACTAAAATAATATTTAAGAAATAACGGCGAGGTTGACCAGCAAACGCCAAACTCAAAATAAAGAAAAAAATTACAAATCTACTTAACATAAAATATTTAGTCATACGGTCAGATGTAGAATTAGTATGGTTTCGAAATGAATCTAAAAGATTTTATCCCTCCTTTCATAACAGCTAGTTTTTATACAAAACTAAAGCACAACGTAATTAATAATAAGGATTTCGAATGAGAATTTTAGTGCGTATTTTTTGCCTATGCGTTTATCTAATAGTGCTCTAATATTTGGCAGCTATTGAACTAAACATCGGTTTCATTTTTGACTCACCAGGGCCCAGTTCTACGAAGCCGGATAAGTGCTTTCTATTATCAGCAGTAAAACTATAATGAAAGTTGTTTGACACATCTTAACCATAACTTCAGGAGTCTTTCATTCACTTAAAAACCAAGGATAGAGAACACAACAAGGAGTAAAAAAAGCTTTGACTTATTAGTTACGACAATAAGCTTTTATCGAGCGGGTAGCTTATCCAGGCTTTGAATAACCGGGCCCAGATTGATAACGACCGGGAATTACTGAAGACCTGGAGGCTTAAAGTATCGACACGACGAAAATATATCCTTAAGTATCTACCAGTAATAAAGGAAATATATTGTGAAGTATCTACCAGTAATAAGGGAAAAGGTTGTTCAAGGCGAGAAAACTTGCACTTTTTGACTCAAGTGAAGAATATGGTATGGAAAGCAAAGAAGCTTAAGGAAATATATTAATTCCTCTTTGTTCAACCATTATTGCACCTTTGCTGCCTTCTTCTCTGCAACTAGTTTGCCAAATTGGCAATGTTCCATTGCATTAATATCCCAATTTATTTGCTAGCTTCTTCTTTGTTATCAAATGTCTAAATAAAGTAATACTTTATCCTTGATTTGTCATTCTGAATCCGTATTCAAGGGTGTTTTCCAATCTCCTACACGTCTTTTTACTGAAAAAATACATGTTTGATTCAGCGACCAAGTTTTTTTTACTCTATCTGTTGCCAAGATTGCTATAGTATCCTGGATTGAAGTTTCTGTCCAAGATTGTAGTTCTCACAGAAATCATCGGTGAATGGCACACAGTTGAGGTATTTGCAGGCCTCACAGTTGGTCTCTTGGTCCACAAGGAACACCACAAATAAGACAACATAGATAGCGATTAAAACCGCAAAGGAGATCATAATTTGAAGTCGCTTCCTTCTCCGGTCCCACTTGCCAAAGGTGACATATGGTAAAAAGAAGTGCTCTAATATTTGGCAGCTATTGAACTAAACATCGGTTTCATTTTTGACTCACCAGGGCCCAGTTCTACGAAGCCGGATAAGTGCTTTCTATTATCAGCAGTAAAACTATAATGAAAGTTGTTTGACACATCTTAACCATAACTTCAGGAGTCTTTCATTCACTTAAAAACCAAGGATAGAGAACACAACAAGGAGTAAAAAAAGCTTTGACTTATTAGTTACGACAATAAGCTTTTATCGAGCGGGTAGCTTATCCAGGCTTTGAATAACCGGGCCCAGATTGATAACGACCGGGAATTACTGAAGACCTGGAGGCTTAAAGTATCGACACGACGAAAATATATCCTTAAGTATCTACCAGTAATAAAGGAAATATATTGTGAAGTATCTACCAGTAATAAGGGAAAAGGTTGTTCAAGGCGAGAAAACTTGCACTTTTTGACTCAAGTGAAGAATATGGTATGGAAAGCAAAGAAGCTTAAGGAAATATATTAATTCCTCTTTGTTCAACCATTATTGCACCTTTGCTGCCTTCTTCTCTGCAACTAGTTTGCCAAATTGGCAATGTTCCATTGCATTAATATCCCAATTTATTTGCTAGCTTCTTCTTTGTTATCAAATGTCTAAATAAAGTAATACTTTATCCTTGATTTGTCATTCTGAATCCGTATTCAAGGGTGTTTTCCAATCTCCTACACGTCTTTTTACTGAAAAAATACATGTTTGATTCAGCGACCAAGTTTTTTTTACTCTATCTGTTGCCAAGATTGCTATAGTATCCTGGATTGAAGTTTCTGTCCAAGATTGTAGTTCTCACAGAAATCATCGGTGAATGGCACACAGTTGAGGTATTTGCAGGCCTCACAGTTGGTCTCTTGGTCCACAAGGAACACCACAAATAAGACAACATAGATAGCGATTAAAACCGCAAAGGAGATCATAATTTGAAGTCGCTTCCTTCTCCGGTCCCACTTGCCAAAGGTGACATATGGTAAAAAGATCAAAGCCAGTAGGAAACCAAACATGAAGCCAGCCATATGCGCAAAGTTGTCCACGTAAGGCAAGAGACCCACCAGTAACAACAGCAACACGACACCGCAGAGCTTGGAAAGTGCCTTCCATGGCTGAGCGATCATCTGCCAGCTCTGAATCAACTCCACGAACAGACAAGCAATTATGCCAAACATGGAACCTGAAGGTCCAACCTGAAAACAGGAGTTAAAATAATCTGTCAAGGTCAAAAAGTAATCGGAATTACAAGCAAGGTATAAACAATAGCGTTGTGCACTCTTACTTGAAATAGATATTTTTACCCTCACATGACACAGGCAAACCGAGGCATGTTACAGAGAACGTAGCAATCTTGTGAATGCAAGAAATACACGTATCGAAATACCAGAATTATCGGTTCTTTAAATGCTGGGGCTCTGTACTCTGAAACGTAGTCGGTGACTCCTAAACAAAAGTAATTTATTTCACAACAGAACTTTCTTAGAGGGAATCTGCATTCCAGACCTATTTTTGATACGTTTGAAAACATCAGTTTGGGATTCCAAAATAGTGCTTTCTAAAACGATTCATTTATTAATATTTTGTGAAAATGAGTAAAGAAAGCACCGCCATGTTGCACTACCGTCTGACGTCACAACGTTGAACTGTCAAAAGAATCAGGTCTATTTCCTTGTTCGGACTGTTTTATTGCTTGCACTTTTCGTAAAACTTTCCAGCAGAATAAAAAAAAAGGTTTTCCTTTTTTAAGCAATTTAACAAAAAGCTTAAACTATCTTAAATTATACTGGAATGAGACGTCTTAAAAGTTACTTTTCTGGAATACTAAATATATGTTCTTAAACATATAAGAAAACACCATTAAAATGCAGGTTCCCTTTAATAAGAAAAGACCATTGCGTTCAAACCCTTCGCGCGTTAACTTCACCCAATCTTTTCACAAAAGTAAGGTGTATATAAAAGTGAAAAGGAAACGTCAACCTACCTCTACTTGGTAAGGAATTACGATAGCACTGACCAAATATCCACCTATACCACTAAAGAGGTATATAATGCACACACGCAGCCAACCAGCCATCCTCTCAATGTCTCGCAGAATGAAGAAATTAAAGACAAGTGTACACGCTAGATGGATAACCCTACAAAACAGTTACACATAACACACTTTAAATTGTTTGTAAATGTTTAAATTAAAACTGTTAAAGGCTGACTTGTGCTTAAAACTCCGCTAACGTAAGAATTAAGAAATTACTCCAACGCTTACGCTAAGCGGAACTCTTTACACTTGATCAACATTTCAACTTTTGACTGCTCGTATATGGTTGGCCAAACTCTTATTTTCTGGATATACCACGAATATCCACCGAATAATCACCAACTAGATACCTCAAATATATGACAGACTGGACAAAAGATCGGTCCATTCGAACGTCTAAACACTAGGTATCTCAAAAAAGGATAGACAGGGCAAAAGGTCGGTCCATTCGAACGTCTAAACACTAGGTATCTCAAACAAAGGATAGACAGGGCAAAAGGTCGGTCCATTCGAACGTCTATACAGCAAAGCAAACCAAGAAAGCGATTGTGACGTACAAAAAGTTAAATGTTTTCGAGAGAATGCGCAGCCCATCAGGCCGTATTTGTTCCCGGTGTCTGCTGTGTTAAACGGAA
This sequence comes from Hydrozoanthus sils, assembly GCA_027575215.2. Classification (NCBI taxonomy): domain Eukaryota; kingdom Metazoa; phylum Cnidaria; class Anthozoa; order Zoantharia; family Hydrozoanthidae; genus Hydrozoanthus; species Hydrozoanthus sils. The sequence continues at coordinate 9,122 of JAOBRD020773442.1, forward strand.
GAGAGTCTTTTACTCCCATTGGGCGGGTCAGTTTCGCAGGTTAACCCCTAGCAGAACTGTTGCTTACTTATACAGCTGAGTCGACTGTAACAAAGTCGGTTAAAGTGTCTCGCTCAAGGACACAACACAGTAGTCTGACTGAGGCTTGAACTTGCGACCTTAGGATTACGAGTCGAACACCTCAACCGTTCGACCACTGCTCCACCGCGTATGATTGATGTATAGTACAGCTAGACAGTTAACAGCTGAAAGTTGCAAACAGAGTCTAACTTCTAAGACAATCTGATAGGTTCACTTACCCTGCGTGAAGAAACAGCGCCATCCAAAGACGGTATATCTGATCAGGTTTGTCGGGCTTTAAAAACGAAAGCATCCCACACGTTGCGCTGAGACAATCCACCTGAGATGGTGAGAGGTTTTAACAAGAAATACATATATAGTAGTAGTATTACATATGAAGCTGTAGTATTATATTTTATGAAATCCCAATTACCTTTGAAGCATCTAAATTCTACAAATACTACTCTAAAATAACAAAGAATCTCGCGCGCTGACTGGTCGAGAGTGCAAGAAAACCGACTATAAGAGAGTACTGTACATGGAGAAGATTTTGACAGTTGGTTATTTCATAAAAGCGACAAAACGCATTTACTGTGTTTGTATACTTTTTTTATAAACACAAGGGGAATGGGGATGTTGGGAGAATTGATAAAAAAAAACGAGCCGTGACTTTCATTTTTTTTATCAGTTCGACCAATATTCCCCAGGTGTAACAAAAAAGTACATTGACACTGGAATGTGCCTAATAGAGTATATTAGAACAGTGAAATTCCGTTCGATACAACCGCTGTCGGTTCATGGACAACTCGTTGTATTAAATAATTAGGTAGTTGAGCTGAAAAGTCTCACTGTGTTCAAAATATTTCTTTCGAAAAAATTTGTATACCAAATTAGTTTTATGTAAAAACGATCATAATAACAAACACTGAAGCATGTGAAATTCAAATCTAGCTGTGCCTTGCGAAATTTGACTGAGAGCTTCTCAAGCTTACGTAGATCAGCAACATGGATCTTATCATATTTGACTGCTATGTCATGAACTATGACATGTTCATAAACGGACGATTTAGTAGCAGACTTGCATGTCAATTCACCAAGTCCAGTAAGGCACTGTTGAAAGCAGAAGCCAGCCGAAACATGTATGCAAAAAAAAAAAAAACTCAAAAGTTGTCGTTTATGTATTGTAAATCTTGACGAGTCTTCTAATAAATCGTCCGTTTGGGAACATAGTTCACGACATAGCAGCCACTGTGATCAAATCGTTATTGCGGATCTACGTAAGCTTGAAAAGCTCTCAATTAAATCTCAAGCAAAAGCAAAACTGAAGCAATGAGCACATTAACTTTGAAGTCCTACATCAGAACACAGCGCACGTTATCATTATCATTATTATTGTTGTCATCACATTTATTATTTTCGTTATTACCATCAATATTGTTATTACTCTTCTAACTAGCAGTGATGAAGCCTGATGAGGCATGTTATTACCTGAGAGCACAACGTTGCTTCCTCATGGTAAGAGCCTTTCCAGAATCGACATTCATCTCGACTGACTATTCTACACAGACCTTGCTGCTTGATACAACAGGGTCGCGCTGTTATTTCGCATCTCATGTGAGGGTACCTGTTAGCGTCGACTTTGTCTTTGTCTTGGGATTTTTTACATATCTACAAATGAAGCAGTCGTCTATTACAAATTTGCATACTTAAAAAACGAAGCAGTCATTTTTCTACATATCTACAAAAGAAGCAGTCTTTTTTTATATATCTACAAAGGAAGTCCTTTTTTTACATATTTACGAATGAAGCAGTTATTTCTACATATTTACAAATGAAGCAGTCATTTTTGCATATTCACAAATGTTCAAGCAGTCACTTTTTGCATATCTACAAATGAAGCAGTCATTTTTTTCCATATTTTCAACGAAGCAGTCATTTTTTCCATTTCTACAAAAAAAGCAGTCATTTTTGTGGTAAGCCATTCCAACGGCTTACCAATACGTTACCGAAAAATCCTGTCGCATTTGAGGCACCACTCAGATGTCAGTATTCAATCACATGACAGAAGTAGAAAAATTATGCTTCGTTCGGCAGCCATGATGGCTAACGCCATGTATTTTGTATTTTGATGTGCGATATATATAACAAAGAAGTTGTACAAAGTAGTGACCCAAAAAAGTCACAGCAAAATTTGTGAATATCACAGCAAAAGTTTGATAACACGGCTCCCCAAATCTCACGGCAAAAGTTTGTCGACAGCAGCTCAAAATTTTGTGGGACATTGATCACGGCAAAAGCTTGAAAACACGCCGCTCCCCATACCTCACAGCGCAAGTTTGTTGACAGCACCTTAAATTTTCGTGCGACATTGATCACGGCGAAAGTTTGCGAACATCAGTCGCGGCAAAAGTTAAACTCGCTTTGAGAATTTGGAAAATATGTAACAGCAGGAAATTCGAGGAAATGGACTAGGCAAGTTGTTTGTCTGCTTTTTTTCATGGCAGTTGTTATACATTTCTTCTTTTTTTGATGTGGATTGTCTTTTCGATGTTACATACTTAAAAACATTCATCTGAAGATTACCCGAGTGTCGCTAGTGTAAGCGGGGTCTTTGAAAACTTTACTGCTTTTACGACAATCCATTAAAAAATCTAAAAATAAATAGTTTGTTGCATGGAACTAATGTGCTCAGTGACCCAATGATGTATCGGGATGTGAAATAGATCAATGAGCTAAGTTTGAAAAAGACATTTTATACCGAAAAAAAAGAAAGCAGGCAAAATAATTAGCCTACTTCCACTCCTGCCGCCGTTGCACGTCATATTTTTTCCTTCAGTTTCTCAAACTTTTGCCGCGAAATTCGGGGAGCAGTGTTTTCAACCTTTGCCGCGATGTTCACAAACTCTTGCTGTGATGTTCACAAACTTTTGCCGTATAATTTGGGGAGCCGTGCGAAGCGTGCTTTGATCTTCGACGCGGTCGAATGTTTATACTTCGTCCGAAAACCCAAGCTCCGATGCTTACCACATGTACGCATCGCGTACCTATTTTTTCTATATCTACGAATGAAGCAGTCATTAATGCATATCCACATATGTTCAAGCAGTCCCTTTTTACATATCTACAACGAAGCTGTCAATTTTTTCCTTATCTTCAAAGGCGGGAAGCAGTCATTTTTTAACATATCTACAAATGAAGCAGTCACATTTTTTGCAAATCTACAAAGGAAGCAGTCATGTTTTATGTATCTACATATGACGCAGTCATTTTTTAAATATCTAACAAAAGAAGCAGTCACTTTTATATATATCTACATAGGCAGAATTCTTTTTTGTATATCTTCAAAGGAAGCAGTCATTTTCTTACATATCTAAAAAGGAAGCAGTCAATTTTTTTACATGTAAACAAAGGAAGCAGTCTTTTTACATATCTACAAAAGAAGCAATCATTATTTCACATATCTACAAAAGAAGCAATCATTACTTTACATATCTATAAAAGAAGCAGTCGTTTTTTTACACGTAAATAAAGGAAGCATCAGTTTTTTATATATCTACAATGAAGCAGTGGTTTGGACTTTTATACAGTTAGTTCTGGATTATATACACGCATACACAATGCAATACCAGAAAAACAGATGAATAGATATATAAACAGTTTGCAACTCAAACCGAACCACCACGTAAACGAGATAAAGTTTTCTGTTTCGAAATTCTGTTAATGCTACTGTCAAGAATAGAAACTTCAAGGCATTAAACGAAACGTACAACATACGAACTAGCTTGGAAATATTTCCTCAAACCAACTAAATTTTTATACCAACATCGAGACTACAACAGAAGGTATCTCACTAAAACAAATACAGTTTCGAATGGTGTTAAAAGGAGAGAGATTAAGTGGGGATACTTACAGGCCATCCAGTTATGTCCTTGCTCCATTCTGCTGGTGGTCGAGAGTAAGGGTTTTGACACAGTCTTTGAATAGAAAAAAATTACTTAGCACTAATCTATGATTAGTTCCTACGATTCTGAAGACAAATAAAATTTCTACAGTTCCCTCATGTTCAGAAACACCCATTGAGTTTTGTAACAGTTTAACAAATGGCTTAGGCTTCTCTGTTTGTTAAATTGACGTAAATGTTCTACACTTACTTGGGGTCCTCACCACAGACTACTCGATCCTTCCGCTTCGGGCTCTCAGGAGTTGCGTTGTAAAAGAAATTCGCAAATGAATTCTGGAGGGTTGAAAAACTACGTTAGATTTTACTTTGTTCTAAGTTAAAGTTTTATAACTAGTTCAATAATGACAAGTTTCGTGGTTTTCAAGTTCTGAAGGTAATTCACTTTAATAATAGGAAGTTTAACTGACGAGTACGCCAATACACCGTGCTGGTCACCTGCACGTCATTGACTTCAAATTAGGAACCTTAAGCAATGAAGTCGACAACACCAACGACGACGGCAGAAAACAACAGTGAATACAATAGCTGCACGTTGGAATGCACCGTACTGGTCACCTGCACGTCATTGACTTGAAATTAGGAACCTTAAGCAATGAAGTCGATAACACCGGCAGAAAACAACAGTGAATACAATAGCTGCACGTTGGAATGCACCGTGCTGGTC
>JAOBRD020773545.1:0-13803 GCA_027575215.2 Hydrozoanthus sils
CCGCTCTAATAAGCCCTCCCCCTTTTCTTAAAGCCAGAAATATATTAAGCCACAACTGTATCCGAACATTAATTTGCCCTCTATAACCCTAATCACACTGCCACGTCCTATCGAAAAAATTTCATCTTCCCGCGATTCCATTTGCAAAGCTAGCTAGAAGCTACTCTAATTATCAGAGCCAAAACGCTAAAGCCAAATAGCTTAAGGGGGGAGTACACCTAATTCGCGCTTTGTGGCCACTTTTTCTAATGTTTCTTCCGATATCTCCGTTCATGGTTTGAATCTACAAAATCGCTCTGCTTAAAACACGGATGGTACGATGGAGAGTCAGCGTGAATATTTTAAAAAAATTTAGATGAATTTTGAGTTGTATTTTTTTCTTGAAGATTGGTAGATTTAAAAGTTTAAAAATTAATAAATTTTGAAGTTGATATTTGATGTAAATTCGCCAAACCGTTCTCGAACCAAAGCTGTACTAGTCCCTTGCCAGGAGGAACGGTTTGCTGATTTTCCTCAATATTCTTCTTATTCAAATATCTTTTTCAACTTCTTCACTATCCAACAAAAGTTTAGGTGTGGCTCCCTCTTTAAATGTCCGGATAGTCTAACCTGCGAAGCGAGCGCAAAATGGGATCGAGACGGGACGGGGGGAGGGTAGAAAGCGCTTGCAGAAAAACCCCGCAAACTTTCTTCCGCCCACATTCCACACAAGTGTCATTAAAAATTGCAATGAATTGTACGGGGTTTTGCTACAAGCAATTTCTTCCATCCCCCTCCCCAGTTCCCCTCTTTCTTTTTTTTGTTTTTTTCCCAAATGAACTCCCCCCCCGCGCGCGCGCAGCCAAGCACTCCACATGCAATACCGTAAAAATCCCACTTTTAACCCCCCCCGGATATATGTAAGCCCATCCATTTGCCAATTTGCCTATCTACTGTATAAATGTGTTCCTTTTGCGTTTCTCTTTAAACATTAAAGTTTCTAATCGACATATACAAGTGGCTGCAGAGTTTAGAACAAAAATAGGCCTTTTTCATGTTTACGTCGAACTAGTCAATTTCATCCCCAAGCCTCGTATTCAAGAAATAGGTGTGAGCATTTTGCACATGCAAACTGTGTTCACTAAGGAATTCGTTTCATTTGTGGATGCTTTGGGATTTGATTTATGAAATTATTCGATTACACTTTCGTGATTCGAAAGCGAAGCTTTGGGGTGTTTGACATAAACGTGCATAAGGCCAATTATAATGTTTTCATTCAGTTCCGTTCTAGTTGTTTCAGTCGTATAAGTCGGTTATATAGACATATTAGAATTAAAAAGCAAGGCCAGTACGACGTTCAGAAATATATTTTTTGTACAATATTTCGACTGGCCATACCAGTCTTCATCAGGTACAATTGAAAACCGTTGCAAATTGACGCTAAATATATTTTAAAAAGTGATTAACAGGACCGGAAATGGATATTTAGAATATTTCGTCTCTGGCATTTAAGCAATCAGGTACGTTCTAGGGTTTTAGCTCTTATAATTAGAGTAGCTTCTAGATCTCTAGCTTTACGAATGGAATCTCGGGAAGAAAATATTTTTTCGAAGGGAAGAGCCATGTCAGTGGCAGTGTGATTAGGGTTAGAGAGAAAATGTTCGGATACAGTTGTTGACTTGTTGGTTTAGAGATGCTGTTAGGGTTATCAACGGTGCGGCGGTGTTCGTTAAGGCTGCCTTTTAAGCGTCGTTTAGTTTCACCTATGTATTGCTTGTTGCAACGGTTGCATTGTATCGAGCAGATTATGTTATTAGTATTACAAGTGAAGCGGTGTCTTAAGGTGCGAGTTTCGCCTGTGGAAATAAAGGATATATGGACGTTTTGTTAAACAAATTTCCCTTTCGTTGTCGGTGATGTACTATAAATGTATTATAAATGTAACTCGAAATGTAATGGCATGTTAGCTTTAATTCGTTCCTCAGATACGTTTTATCTCGTCGTTCCGAAAAATTTACTTTATTCCTCTTATATGCCACCCAGGATATAACCTCTCTTTCTCCCCCCCCCCCTCCCCCCCCCAAAAAAAAACTGGATGAAACAACTGAAAATTTCTTGACTTCTTCTGGAGTTTTAGGGAGAACTAAGGCCCATAAATACTTTGTACATCGTGCCGTCATCTTACCAAACTAAACTATTTCTAATTGGTGCGATGAAAGCACAAGCAATGTCTCGATTGTCAGAAGATAGCACGGTCAATCTGACTGTGCAGAATGGTGATAGCACGAATCAATTTATACATTGTGCCAAAATGTTGCACTGAATTGCAAAATAGTTTTAGAATATTTAGAGTGTGGCTCCCTTGAAATGTACTTCAAGTAATACAGCTCTTAGAGGTGCCGACCGATTTTGGTGCACTGTTGGTGCGTTGTGCACATTGTATAAATCGCCACCAAGCTTGGCCGTGTTATAACTGTGCCAAAATGAGTTGAGTTCGGTTTGATGATAGCAGGGTGTACAAAATAAGCCTAAGAGTTCCTTGACTTGCTACAAAAAAATATATTTTTACTGACAGATGGAGAGTTTTAGAGCGATATCAGTATCTCGGAAGGAAAAATTACTCACCCGCTACATGCTGCAGCATGCAAACACGTTCTGCCGTTGGCATCTACAGCGTTAATATCCACTCCTGAAAAGAAAAGGCCAGTTGAGCTATTATGCCCAGTACACAAGTAAACTGTTAGCAGAAAAAGTGAGTAACCAGGAAACTCAGAGTTTAGCCCTTTCAGTTCTGGCTAACCTGTCAATATAGATCTACCTTCTTACAAAACTCACAAAATAAAATGCTCGATAATGAGAAAACGGAAAATGATCAAACAAAGAAACTGGTCACTCCAGATCAAAAACAAATTTCTCCTTATCTAGTTTTATTAAAAAAAAAGGATCTAAGTTGGGAGAAAGTTAACAACACATCAGTTGACATATTAAAAGCTGGAGGGGTTAAATGACAAACCTGATGCCAGGTTGGTAAAATCCTAAATAACCATTTCAGTTTCAGATGTATTAGTAAATTCTCCCAACTAGAGCCTATACTTTTCATGGAACAAGTTTGGGAGAATTTTACTTTTAATCTTTAACAACTTGCTTTGTTTGATCAACTCTTGCTTTCTCACATTACCAAATGTCTTATTTTGTGGCTGGGACTTAATAGGGTTAATTCTGAGTAGGCAAAGAACGTATCTTCAACAACTAAGCCCAAATCAGGAGTGACAAAAGTTTCATAAATTCAATTTCTACCTAAACTTAAGCCCCTTTAATGATAAAAACAAACTTCATTTAATTAGAATCCTAATAGCTAATTGCATCTTTCAGATAAACAAAACAAGTTGGTTGTTTTAAATCTTCACTGTTTGACATTTTAAGCTGCTGCACTTTAAAATACTTTTGTTTGACTAAACACAGGAAACTAGATGTGTACAGGACAATTGACTGAATTCATTATTTCTGTGGCAGTCAATGAAATGAGAAACATACTGTATCCTAGTAGTTTTCTACAGCAATCAGTGTAACCTCCCAGGCTGGCCATGTGCAGAGGGGTCATGCCAAAAGCTCCTCTTCTGAAAAAGAAAGCAAAGACTGTAAATCAACTCCCTTGTTCATGATAATTTCCTTCTACTTTAAACTTTTCACTGCAGCAGGGCTCAAAATTAATTTCTTTTTTTTTTCAAGATGCCAGCTGGCTGCAAGAGCCAATAATCTGGTTGGCTGAACGCAAGTTTTAAAAGCCAAATATATTTTCAAAGGCAAGGAGAAACTCGGAAAAAATCCGAGCCCCAGATGGGAATTGAACACACGACCCTCCGTGTTCTAGTCAGATGCTCTAACCACTGAGTTACTGAAAACTCTATGGTGAGCAGGGATCGATTTTGGGTTTAGACTGGAACCACATTGCGCGGTTACACAGTCCAGTAAATGACTGACGCACGTGATCTCACTAACAGCATTGCGCTGTCACATTAAAGCATATCTTCGATGCAGCCAATAATTATTAATATCTTATTAATAATTATTAATATCATTCAATTACTGGTTCATCGTTTAAATACATTTTCATCATGTAATCTGTACTATGTCTGTGCCTGTAGCTGTGCATGTAAGAATAACTAAATAAACTTTTTCTAATAAAATTGAGATGCTATGTTAATTTTTGTACAGAAACACTTTGATAAACATTATAAGTTGTACACAGTGAAAAGTTTTAATGAAACTGACGTTTAAGATTAGAATGGAACCCCGCCTAACGGTCACCTCATTATTAGGCCACCTCATTATAACGTCACTTTTTTTGTCCATCAGTTGAAAGACCTTACACTTTCTTCTAAAAAAACCTCATTAATGTGGTCACCCTGTTAATATGGTCATTTTTTTCCTGATCTGTAGGTGATCATATTAACTGGGTTATATTGTATAGTCCTTTCTCTGAGTAAAGACTATGGGACTATAGTCCGGTTTAATTGAAACCTTTCACAATGTAAAGATTATAATATAAATTTTACCCTTGAATTATTACACTAACCTAGAGTAGTCTGCTCCACTGGCCAATAAAACACTCAGTAGCAACTCCTGTCCATACTGTGCTGCAACATGCAGTGGTGTGTTTCCCTGAACATCCTGGATGTCAACATAGTCAACTGAAACACGACAAGGGTCAAATGAATAAAACCATAATTATGCATAATTTGGTCACTGGTAAATTGTCAAACACTTTAAACATTATTTGACAACTTTTTGTATACTTGGTGCAAAAGTTTAAAATTTTATACTAATCATCTTGAATACATGATATACCAGTTGCTAGGTAATGTTATTACACTCAAAATGTACAGTAAAATGTTATTGAGATATTAGAAATAATTAAATTGTACCAAAACTTTGGGTTTTAGCTCTAAGATCACCTAATTTTTTTACTACAAACTTACATCTAATAAAAGTATTTTAATTTTTATAATTGTGATGAAGGGCTGATGCTCAAAAAATTAAATGTTGGTACAAGGTGTTAAGAACAGTAACGGTTTCAGCAGGTTTAAAGTGCCAATGTTCAAGTGTTAGTTCTTTTCCAGAACAATGTTAGTATAAATTTTGTTACCGACTGATGACTAGCTATCGATTAAAAAGTAAACTGTCTCATTGTTACTCATATAACGAGAATTTGAGATGGCTGGTTCAAACTTGACGGCTGGAAAGAATAAGAGCTTTATCCAAATGGGTGGGGCAGATGGATACATAATGCACCAGCCTTCAAGAATGACCAGGGAATGGGATTAAGAAAGGAAAAGGTCAGCCAGCACAGGTAGATGATTGACTTCTGGTGGTTGTCTCAGAGTGATGATTCACACAAGTCTTAATATATATGCAGTAAAGAGACCAGTGACAATACTTTGCTATGTAGTTTTGGGGTATATTAGGAACTGTAATGGCCACTGACCATGTTGCTGCAAAGTTTGTGCCCTGTTACACTGGCCATGTAACGCAGTGAGGTGAAGAGGGGTCCTGCCACTCTTACACTACAAGAACAAAATAAGACATCAGTTTATTTGCATCAGAAAATAGATTTTATACTAGTAACTGACAGCAAGCTTAACTACAAAGCAAAGTACTCAGCCTCAAACTATAAGTTAAACATTTATTTGCTGTAATTTCAATCTTTCAGTTGTCATATTTCATTCACGTTTTAAAATCAGCAAGCTCCATATCAAAATTATATTCATGGTGTTTTGGTATTTTGAAGTTTTGGTCTTGGATTTCTTGTATCATAATGCCTTGGTCTCAGATTATTCATTGCTTTTCAAAGTCTCGGAATCAGATTTTGAAAAGGCTGCTTTGGCATCTTGGACAGTCTCTGATTAACCATTTGCTACCCCTAATAATATTGGCTGTTGTAAACCTCAACACAGTTACTAAACAATCTGTTAAGCTAAAAAGCTGAATACTGTTTGTTACATGAGACTTTATGACTGATGAATAAAATCAATTTTGTTAGTTTGGTTCAAAAATTGAGACATTCTTAATGTTCTAAACAAGTTAAAATAGTAAGAAAAGGATTAATACCTGTAAGTTTGGGTTAGCTCCATCATTTAATAAATGTTCTAAACAGCTGTCGCCATGGGGTGATGCTGAGGCATAATGAAGGGGTGTCTGGGAAAATAATTTACTTGTTAACATATACCAAATCAGTGAACTGCAATTTTTGCTTATTCTGAGAAATATTTTGAAATTCAATGTTCAAAGATAATAGAATTAGAAGGTGATCACAATTTCTTCAACAGGAATTTAGAGTATCTCAGAGAGGTGTTTTAATAGTTTTGTTGGTTTCTGTTTTTGATATAATATTAAATATTACAAGGTTATTAAGGTCAGCTCAACAACTCCAGAAACTCTTAAAGAACTGGTTTGAACATCTGCAGTAATCTACATGTATCCAGCAAAAAGTTTTCAAAAAATGTTTGTGCATGCATTGGATGGGCATACATACCATTCCTTTATGGTTTGCTGCATTGACGGATGCACCATATCCAATCAACTCACTAATAACAATTTCTTGGCTGTTTAGGCATGCAATGTGCAGTGGAGTGTTTCCTAAGCTATTCTGAGCATCAACCTGAAAAAGAAAACCAAGTCTGTGAAACAAATGAACTCAAAGGAAACTCAGAGAAAATAGTAACTCTTTAGTTCACCACTATGTTGCACTGCAGTAAAACCAAATTCCCAATACCAACATGGACACCTTATTCAGGAATCACTCAACAAGTGAAAAAGTCAGTGAACAGGCTCTACAGACCCTAATTGGTTCTTGAATCACATTGATACATTTATGTTAAGCGTTATTATCATGTATTATTTGATAGTTTTGTCGATGATATTTTCTTTTTGACTAATTGTGTTGTTAATCGCAGTTTTGTTGGTAGATTTAAGCAATAAACCATACTTTTCTATGGGTTATAAGAATAATAAACCACTTGGGATGTTGAGAGAACATGAGAAAAGCTATAAATCCCGAGCTGAAGGCAAGGGGTTTACAGAATTTTCGAGTGTTCTCACAACATCCCAAGTGGTTTGTTATTCTTATAACCCATAAAGAAAAGTATGGTTTATTGCTTTTATGAAATAACTTTAAAAGAAACAACAACCTAATGCAAATGAAACTTCGTTTTAACTAGATCAAAATCTCAATTTTTCCTGAGATGCAGGAAATCAAGCAAATGGCCAATCAAAATGATTGTACAAACCGAATCTCAACTCCAGTCCGCCTGCCACAATTAATTAAGAAAGTTTTAAAACTATCTCAACAAAAGAAAAGATTGATTAATTGAACAAAGACTACATTATCTTTGGAAAGTGCACATTTAAAGTAAGTTTTCTGTTCAAAAAGTTAAGGCCAGAAACCACTGTTCCAAGATCACATGCCAGTTATGGTTCATAAGCGTAGATGGTGTTATTTTCAATTTGGCAAGAAGAAAACATGTGGTTGAATGAAGCTGTGTTGTGGCCATATTGACTAATGGAACTTGCAGCTGTTGTAGTGCACTTAGGTATGGCACTGTTTTTTTTGGGATTTAGCTATTTAATTTCATTGTAGTTTAAATGAAAGAAGACTTTTGTCTCGACAAACCCATAAGAACACTTACGGATCACTGTGTTGCCTTTTTGGTTTGTTTTGCTTGTGATGTTTTAGTTTGTGTGATACTTACTATCAATCAGTTTGCATTTTTGCACTTTAAGTTCAATTTCAGTTTTTTTCTTTATTATCTTGTTGCTGAACTTAGCAATACATTTTCTGAGTCTGCCTTGTTCGCTTTTGAGTTAAATTATCAGAAAGTTGTCATTATTGACAACCGTTTTTTCGAAACGAAAAAATGGAAACTAACGTTTTTCGCTTTCTAGCTGTGGTTTATCAGCATATACTATTTGGGTTATTTTATAAAATCAATAAGATCCTCACAACAGTCTTATTCTTGTATATCAATGAAGTGGTTAAAGACCTTGAGACTTCAATGGCCTAACTGATTAACTGGTCAGAAAAACTAGGAGTTACAGTATCTTAGACCATGGGCCAGTTATTCAAAAGCCGATCAGCTTTAAACCAGGATTAACTCTTAACAAAGCCTATTGGTTGTCATGGAAATTAACCCTGGATTATGGCTAATTGTCTTTTGAACAACTAGGCCCAGAATACCAATTTTCTGAAATTTAGTTTAATTTGACAATTCTCACTAACAGCTTCAAATATAGGGTTACTGGTGAAACTACCAAATTTTTCTGTGTTTAGATGATGCTGTGGGTAATACAAAGGTGTAGGAAATGCAATAATTTCTAAATCATTTGGTATGTATTTAACTTGTCCAGTAAACTGGATGAACATAAAAATAATTTTTCAATGTATACACTGTTCATGTGAACTTCTGTGTTTCCACCTTGTAAAGGTATCTGATTCATAATCATGCCGAAACTTTTCAATTTATTTCATTCACGATGCAGCACAACTAGAAAAGTGATTTCTAGCACATGTGTAAATGAAACACTTGCAAGAAGTATCAGTGAACTAGTTCAGTACCATCATGAGTTAGAGAGTATGTTCCTATTTCAAGCGATTTCTAAGACCTTGTAAGCTTGCATTAAATAAATATCTCATAAATCTGCTCAATTTAACCCCACCCCATTTGAACTGTTTTGCACTTGCCCCAGCCTCTCCTCGACCTAACAAAAATGGTACTGAATGATTGCAATAGCAAGATGCAACACTAAAATGCAGCCAAGTGAAGTAAAAAACTGAACACTAAAACTGAATATGAAACTTGTCCAAAAAGTGAAGAGATTGTGGATAGATAGAGGAATACTTTTTCCATTGAATTGGCAGCTATATAACATGGAAATTTTATGCGTTTTACATGGAATAATGAGGAGAGCCTTTTAAATCACTTCAAATTTATATAAGTTCTTAAACTCTTTCACATATTTCTTTTGTTTAGAGTGCAGGTTGTCTACTGGTGCGGGTAATCTGCCGTGTGGGTAATCGCCTTCAATAAGTCAAAACAATGTTCAATACAAAGATGCTAAAAAGACAGTGATTGCCGTCTTTTTCAAAAAAGCCAAAGCATCTTTATATAAATATACCAAAACTACATGTAGGATCACATAATATAAGGTTTATTGTTAGGGCAACAAGAACAAAAAAGTTTTTTTAACTAGCCTAGTAAAATGATGCTGATAACTAATTGTTATGTGGACTAAAAGCAGCACAAGGAATACCACTCTTTTCACACCAGTACAAGTTGTATAAATATGAAACTTATGGGTATAATGAAGCAGAAAAGACCATACCTCAGCCCCTTGTTCAAGTAAAAGTCGTAGCGTGCAAAGCTGACCGCCAGCAGCAGCTGCATGTAATGGGGAGTATTGCTGTTGGTACAACAATGTTTCAATTAGCTTACAACATTCTCATACAGCACATAAATCAGCACACTCTGAGGGGCATGTCCTCTATAACTTAATATTCAAGTTTATATTTTAACAGATCAGTCAGGTCTTACTGTATATGACTGATATATTTAAACTTTATTCAAAATCATTGTCACAAACAAACTACATATTACTCTATAGCAGTAATATCTTGTGGCTAACAGTCAGCTGACCCTTCAGTCAGTTGGTAGACAATCAGTAGTCTAAGCCTGTTTTACAGGTCTTGGTGGATTTAGCCCTGCAAGATCAGAGATTTTTCATCTATCCCTCTGTATGTTGGCCCATTTTTTCTTCAGGGTGTCCTCAGAATGAGTATAAGAAATAGAGATATTTGCAAAACACTACAAACTATTATCAATATTCTTTAAACCATAATCTTTGTATAGCTGAAGGAACTGTTGATTCACAAGTTGAAGGTTCTAAAAAATTCTAAGTCATTGATGGGAATCGAACCTGCAACCGTCTGATTACTGGTCAGATGATGTACCAACTGAGACTCACATGGGGAGCCGAGCCGTTGGTTAAGTTCTTGTCTATTCCTGCTTGACATACATCTCGAAAACTGCTCGCTCGATATGTCCAATAATACGTTGCTACTTGCTTCAATTCTATTATCAAACGGTAGTTTGAATCTTTTTATACCTCACCAAGATACATAAAATCAAGATGATTCTAAAGTTTGCTCCATTAGTATATATTGACTAGTACAGAGTACACATACAAATGTTAATTAAATTTTACCTTTTTATCTTTACAGTTCAGCTCAGAGCCTGATTTAATCAAGAGCTCAAGGCAGTCAGTACGACCTATTAGTAAGCAAAATATTGCAGTGAGTATTAATTCTACTAAAATGGTATACAAAAACGTATGTATGCCAACATGATAACGTCATACACTAAGTGAAAAACTGAACTCAACAAAATCAATAATTTAAGAAATCTGCAGCTCCTAGTAATTTTATAATAAAGAAAAAGTATGTACCAAACAAAATCCAGACTCTTACTAATTTTGTAATTCAAATCTTTTAAGTATAAAATATATTCTAATTTCAGTATATAAACTTTGTTTTGCTTCTTGGACAATGACTTGAGAATGACATTTAGTGGACGTCAAAACGTCTTAGACATGCTATCGCTTTTAAAATTTTATGGTTAAACCAAATGTTTTAAGTTCAAAAACCATCTCTTTGTCTTAGCTTTCTGAGCAATGGTGATGCTTTCTTTAAAATAATGAACAACACACAGTTTTACTTATGGGATTAGTTGTTCAAAGCTTAATACTGATTAGCCCTAGCCCTGACTTAAGTTTCATGCCTGCATTTCTTATGATCCAGTAGCTCACTTGGCTTGGAAACTTATGGTCAACATGTTGGTACTAATTGTGTAAAGAGCTTACTTGCATCATTGCACAAACACAATGGCACTGTATTTTTGGAAACTCTATCAAGTGATAAACAAACTCACCCATAAATGCTGCCCAGTGTATTGGTCGTCTGTCTTTTTTATCCATTGCATTAACATTCCCACCCGTATCCATAAGAACTTGTACCATCTAGAGATAAACACTACACTTGTTACACATTCCATTGTTGGCATGTAAAAATTTTAAATGTACTAATAAAAGGAAATGCTTACCTAAGTAGTTCTGAGTTTAAAAAAATGCAAGTTGAACATTCAGAAAGTCTGAAAATGTTTCAACTCAAACACATTTAAAGTTTTGTTTATCCATTCACATTTAGTACAGAGTTTGTAACACTTAAATTTTGCAATCAACAAACAAGAAAAGAGAGAATATTAGCATTCTCTTCATAAACTTTTTTTCACTTAATCTAGCAGTTTTTATGTCAGTGGCTACTATAGCCCTGAGTTTTAAACACCATTTTTTCCCAAAATCATCACTTAATATTAGGTAATTTTAACTCTGACCCTTTTAAATATCCATCCTGTGCTACAAGAGATGAAAACTGACATGGAAGTTACCATTTTATTATGATACACTTTGTGTCACTAGTATTAAGACTTAAATTATACTACACAAAATTCTATGTACATAACATTAATGTTCAGTGGTACATCAAAAAAAATCTTCAGAGTATTGTAGTTAACTATAGTCAGACTGAATTTGCCACTTTGGGCAGCTATAAATTTGAAAGGCACTTACCTCTCTATGGCCATTAAAAGCAGCATGGTGCAGGCTAGTCCTACCAGCTCTATCTGTTATATTGACATTGGCAAGGTGGGGAATGATGGATGCTGCAAGGATGAAAAACACAAGTAAATCAGCATCATTGATAATGCATAAATAGTAGTGACAGAATAATTAGTAATTACTCTGCAGTCCCTAATAATTATACACATCATATACGAATATTGTTTTTGTGAAAAAGAAACCCTATCTATGATAATGCAACTTAATTCTAGACTGTTTAATTTTTGACATTCCCCACTCTTGTTATATCAGTTTGCTAATTTATTAGCAGTAATTCGTAACAAACTAAATGAATTTATTTTTCAACTGTCTGTACAGTCTTATTAGCAAGGGTATGCCTGCTCTTGCACAATGCAAGAGACACCTTTTTCAAAATAGTACCTACAATAATATTTTTTACTGGACTTTTCCACACTGTTACCAACGGTAATACATCATTATTGAGTTTTGAAGATTTTTCCATTTTATACTATTATTTTACTTTTAACTATCATTGAATTTGGAAGATTTCCATCCTGTACCATTATTCCACTCTGTACTATTATTCAGAACTCCAGAGTAATACCAAACAAGTGGAAACTGGTTACTTCTTGTACACATACACTCAGATTACCTCCTATAGAATATTCATGGTTTAATACACTGTTTTAAAGATGAACTTCAAGGATTATCAATGACCTGAATCTAAGCATTTCTCAAAAACTAGTTAAAACCAAAACAAATTTTAAGGACTTTTTAAAAAAAAACCACCAAACTCAAAAACTATTAATTCAAGATTGTAAAAGCCCTGTTTCACAATCTCAGGCAAACAGCAATAATATCATCTAATTCAAACTAGAATTCTCCCAATTGAAATATCAAACTAATGTTTTTAAATTTCAATTAATATGCCAATTTATATACTCAGTCTCAGCCTCTTTGTTAGAATCAAATACACAAAACTTGTCTTTAAAAATTTTGGTATATATTGGAAATTAATGAAACATAATTATTTACCCTGAAAGCAATATAACACTAGTATCTTGGCTTGAAGCTCAGCTAAAGTGATTGTTTACATTTTAAATTGTCATGTAATATCTAATCTAATAAGCATTTAACATTTTTATGAGCAGTTGTCACTGACTTCAAACTCTACTTGAAAGTGTCAGTTTCGTCAAAACCTTCACCAGTAAATGTAAAAATGTAAATGGAGCCCTGTATAACTGAGTATAACTTGAAATTCTATATTAAATGTTTGGCACATGTACTAAATTTGACCAAACAAGTGCCCATTGCTTGAATAAGTGCCCAAACCCAAACTTTTGCAAAACTTATTGAGCAGGAGGGTGGGCGCTAACTCAATCAAAATATTAATATATACTCATTTTGATTATTTTTACTAATAGTTCAGAATTTTTATTCTTAATTGAACGTCAAACTTCTAAAAACAAGCATTAAGACAATTGTTGGCATTGGTTGACAAGCTTTGCACCATCAATGTCAAAATCACATGAATCATTCGTTCTTTTAGTTGCTTAATATATTTAACAATTATTCCACAAACGCGCAATGGATATGAGGTGATAGATAGCCGACGAGGCGCGAAGCGTCGAGATGGCTATTTCACCTCATATCCAACAAGCGTGAGTGGAATAATTGTTTTATTATAAACAAACAACTGGATATATGAATCAAAAATTCTGCTGAAACTTTTATTTTCCAACATGGCAACAACTAATCGGTCTTTTAATAAAAAAAATATAATTCCGGACTTTGTAACATACAGTGATTTATGCATTGAGTGAACTCGCATTGCACATGTACAAAACTTGTCAATGAAAGCTGAAGATGGTGAGTGGCTAAACAGGAGTGTGAAAAGTTTTAAAAAGCTTCAAAAATACGATCACAATGTTCACTGTCCACAACGAGACTTCAAATTTAAGCTATTCACCACTGTGACTATAATGGTGGTGAATATTTACAATACAGCCGTAGAAGTTGTTTGCGGCAGGGAAATGGCCACTCACTCGGCCGCCATGTGCTGTGAAGTTAGATTGAAGACATAGCTGACTTTGTTGTTGCACAACCACTGGCCTGCTTACGGGTCTTGTTAAACTGTCG
>JAOBRD020773655.1:0-13802 GCA_027575215.2 Hydrozoanthus sils
CCCAGTTTAAAGCAGGATCATACGATATGATAGGCATGGTTGCAAGTTGCTTTAAATACGCATGTGCAATGTACATACAGACAACTAGCTGGTAAATGAATGGACAGGTGGCTAGCTAGATGATGGATAGATAATAACAATAATAATAGTAATAAATATTAGTGATAATGATAGTTACAAAAAGTGATTATAATTCTTTATATCGAAATTCATTTAAAACTTATTTATTTTATATGATAAAATTTAGAAACTCTGTGGTTATCTAAGAAATTGCAATAAAAATTCAATAATAATAACATTAATGATAACAAAAATATTGTTATTATTATTGTTTTATCATTTTTAATATTATTATTATTATTATTATCATTGTTATTATTGATAACAATAATAAGCCGATTTTTAGTTTTTTTGATATATCTGTACTAATTAACAATTAATCGCCGAAGGCGAATTGAGTATCCGGTGAATTATCCCCGAGACGAAATCAAGCTAGCCTAAGGAGAATAGCTTTTTTAGTAAATTACAGTCAGGTGATTATTAGAACAAAAAAATAACCATTACAAAAGAGTACAGAATTTCATTTGTCGTTTGCTCAGTCTCGCGTATTGGTATCTGAAGCACTTCGGCACCCCACAGAGTTTTATCTTTCACTAATTAGCGCAATAGTTATAATAATGATATTGCATTGTTTTGAAAAGTGTTATCCTGAACTTTGTTGAAAGCTTAGGCTCCGTCCACACTAACCCAGGTAAATTTGAAAACGGATAAATAGGTGCGAAAACGAATAAAATGTTTCGCGTCCACACTAGAAGCCGGATGAATTGTTTCGCGTCCACACTAATACGATCTTTGCCGGATAATCAATAAAACTACACTTGAGTCCGAGATTATTTTGTTTCCCACCATCTTTGAACATTGTTTTGTTTTGTCTGGGAAGCAAAAATGGCCAAAAAAGGCCAAAAAAGTAAAATTGACTACTTTTCGTGGTCCGATGATGAAGTTGAATTGTTGTTGAACGTGACAATCGACTATAAGGCATCCAATTTGATGGAAAACGTTGACTGCATGGGAGTCAAAAAGAACTGTACGAACACTATTATTTACGCGTCTCTGTAGAAAGCACAAGTTATAAAGTGGCGGCAATATTTAGCTCCAAACAAGCGATTAAAGTTGATATAACACACAAACAGACCACAATAATACCGACCGCCATTTTGGATTCGAAATTGCCATGGCGACAAGCCGAAAAGCGCATTCAAAAAGCTCCGTATTCCAAAAGATTCGCGTCCACACCAAAACACTTAGCCGACGTATTCAAATTTATCCGCTCTGGAGAGCGTATTCAAGTTCGCCGTTTTCGTGGATGAACTTATCCGGATATGTGCGTATTAGTGTGGACGGAAGGCGTATCCGAAGAAAAATTGATGCGTTTTCAAATTTACCCGGGTTAGTGTGGACGGGGCCTTAGTGCTTCCCAGAATAGCGTTTTCCTTCAAAGTGTTCATCTCTTCCTCCCTAAGATTTACAAATTCAAAACGCGAGGAGGCCATTTTGAAAATGAGTTGCACATCGGCTATAATCACCCCGCGCGAGGTGCTTATAGCCGGTATAACACACCAACCTCCACCAATGAGGGCAGCCGGGAAACTCTTTAATCACCTGAAAAATGTTACTACCGATAGTGGCCAAAAAATGAATGATAATAAACTGCGAGAAAACTGAAAATCCTTGCGCTGTGCGGCAGCATCTCATTTTATATTAAAACTGCTAGTTTCATAAGCTTATCGCGTAGCCAGTCTTCTTAAAATTCTACTTTACTAAAACACAACGCTACTCGGGGTAATATTCTTTTGCTTACCATAAAATATGCGGTCAGCCGCTGACCAAAATTGTCCCCAACGTCATATTTTGCATCAAAACTGTTAAGGATATCTGTGATGTCTGAATCATTGATGTACTTGGAGGAAGAGGTGAGGTTTGCTACAAAGTCACCTTGGATGTTTTGCCAGAGTTCTCTTTTAACTCCATGGGGTATCGCTGAAAAGAGATAGCGGGCGCTCTTTATCTTATCTTTGGACCAACTGCATAGTTTGACAGCCGGTCTTAAGCTAGTAATAACATAGCAGACAAATTATGGGCGGACATCGGCCTTTGACTTTATCTGTAATAGCCCTCCGTTTGAAATTTCACATGGACAACTACAGATTATCCATGGCAACTACTTCATCACGCGAGCAAAAATCAAGATGCCGTGTTTACGAAATGAATTTTCACCCGTGTGAAATCTTGTAAAACTAGAAAAAGGAAATAAAAATTTGTCTGCTAGGTAATCGAATGAGTCCTCGTCAAATTTCAAAGAAAATCATTTTTCTTTTGGCCTTATTCTTAAAGAATTGCCCTTCCTGTGGTCGGGCAATTAATTCGAATTAGGCCAGAAAACGCGTGATTTTTTTTTTCGATATTTGGCTCGGCCTCATTCGATTAGCTATAAATGTCGCCCCCGTCATTAAAACTGTTACTGTTAATTAATGTTGTTAGAAATTATTGTGGAAATTTTAACAGTTTGTTATAAGATCTGAAACTGCTATTCAAAAGTTATTGTGGTTAACCAAAAGATTGTTGGGGGGGGAGGGGGGGCAGTGCCTCCCAGGCCCCCCCGTTCCGTCGCCCATGTTAATAACAAACTGATATGTCAAATATGTCACTCATGCTCAGTTCTTATAGCGTTAAACGATTGACTAGGCCAAGAGGAAGTGACTATATAGTGAGTGGTTATTCACCGAAATGGAGGTAAATATACAAGGATATTCACCAACACTGAGAAATAATATTAACATTTATACCCAACCAATGACTAAGCGAGAAACAGGTCCAAAGCCATATTGCACATATTGAGCACACGTGAGAGACTGATTGAGACTGAGGCCAAGAACGAGATCAAAACTTCCTTTTTTTTGCTTTGCGTTCAAACTTCAGATGCTCAGGGTTTGAAAATAGCAAAAACATGTAAGTTCGGTACTCCAACAAAAGGCAAACAAAAAGCCAAAATCGATAAATGGTCAAAGTTTACTCATCGCTTGTGGGGCCAGGATTGAGGTAAGGACGAAGGTGAACTGACAGTCCTTATAATACTATATGTACTATTATTTATTTTTTAATAAACTTCCTCTCTATATGGGCCTAATTTGGGACTGTACTTTTATTAATTTTCGGGTTTCGGAAGCAAAGCATCACCACTGCAGGTTTTCAGACTATCAATATTCTTCTTCTGGGACACAATGCTCAGTGTTTACATTTGTTAATCCTCATTTTTGACAAGAAGTATCACCCATCTCCAAGAAAAAAGTTATTTCATACTTTTTTTTATTAATATTACGGTTTATTTTACAAACTTGTATGTGAAATCTTTCCACCCTATACTACTATTCCATTCTATATACTATAATAATTATTAATTTTGAAAGATTTTTCCACCCTGTACCACTATTCTGCTCTATACTATTATTAGGGACTTCAGAGTACGTGCCGCCTTCCTTACAAACTCTTCAGGGGTCGGAAGCGGAATATTAAATACTGCATATCGTGGTCGAAAACTGAGGAATATTGAATATTTGCCTAAAAATATACTGAATACGGAATATTTCAAAGAAAATTTAAAAGATAAAGGAATAATAAAAGTAGGAAATGGGAAATCAATATTTACCGCGGGAGAGCAGAGGAACACGGAATTTTTAGAGAGCGGAAAATATTCCGTTTCTACGCCCGAAAGCTTTCAACAATTTTCTTCGTGAGGAACTTTTTACCCTTTTAGATGCTCGGGGTTAATTTAACGAAAGAGTCGAGAGTCGGGTTCGACTCCAGGACTAAAACTATTGACTTCCTATTACGCCGTAAGTGATTTTAGTTGCCGCCTCACTTGCTTACAGAGAGATAAAACTTTTGCAAATTTAAGTTCGCTCTCGGAAATTTCCTCCATTTCTGTTAAGGATTCATCCTGATGTTAACATCACTCTACAAAACGAATTTCTTTTATTCTTTTGTATTTTTATATATCTTGCAATTGTAGTCGGTAATTTTTTTACTTAGTTACTTCTGCAAAATTTAAAAAGCTTTGCCGTGCCGGCAATTCAGTTGTGACACTTTGAATTTAAAAGTTAACTTGTGAAGAAAATGTTCACAAATCAAACGATTGTTAAAACGTACCGCGAAATGCATTCATACCAAATTCTGTGGACTTTACTTTTTTTGTTCTCGAAAACTGCCGGATTATTTTTTGTTTCTAAAATTTCTCTGCTGGTATGTTTTCGGAAAACGCGAGTCCATTTCTTTGTCCACTGCCACGATCGTTAATCAGTGAATAATCTGGACACTCACCGATTAGTGAACCAATCAGAGCGTGCGAAAAGTGCTATTTATCTATTAGTTTTATTAATGCTAATGAGTAATTATTCACCGAAGTGGAGGTGAATATACTTGGCTTTCAACGACATCGAGATGAATAATTACGTTAGCATATACCCAACCAGCGAATCAAGATGAATAAATTTAAAAAATTCTTTTTTACCAAGCTATTGCGCGCATATTGCAAGACGCGCGAGACTGAGGCGAAGAACGAGATCAACATGTTGTCAACTTCGTTCAGAGTTTGAAACTTGCAAAAATATGTTCCGTGTGTTCTGACAAAAACGAAAAGCCAAAATCAAGATTGAATTAGAGTTTACTAATCGCTTGTGGGGCCAGAATTGAACTTGAAGGTGATTTGACAGTTTAAGAGATAATTTTAAAACGTGCCGGTGCCACCATGAATGAGACCACGAGGAAGCCTGATTGCCATCATTTACTTCGCTAGCAAGGTCTGCCGTTTTACATGCAGATACTGGCTATGTGCCTCTCCCGTCTCTGATGGCCAAGAAACCGGGATTTCATGTACCAAGCTGTTTGCTGCAGTTGTTGCGCTGAAGGGTGTTGACATCCACCAAGCTCGCCGGCTTCGTACAACGGCTCTCGGTCGAGTTTCCATTGTGAGCGGCCTTTTATGAACTGTTGATGCAATTTCAACCTTTTTGCTCAGGGTTCAACAAAACAGTTGAAAGTCTTGTTAGATGAGTTTTTAAAAGTATGGACTTCCGATTATGCCGTAAGTGATTTTTTGTAATAGTAAATTGTGCCGCCTCACTTTCTTGCACAGATAAAACTCTTGCAAAGTTTTGTTGAGTTCGCTCTTGGACATTTCTTCTATTTCTGTTAAGAACCCATCTTGCTGTTAAAAGCACTCTACAAAACGAGCTGTTTTCGTATTTCTATGTATCTTGTAGTCGGGATTTTTTTGTATTTAAATACACATGAAAATTGTAAACAGCTTCGTTTTGCCGCGCCGGCAATTCAGTTGTGACACTTCGAATTTGTTTAATTTTGAAAATGTTTTTCATAAGTCAAACAATTGTTAAAATTTTCCTCGAAATACATTACTACCAAACTCTGCATGTGGATTTTTTGTTTTATCGGGAACAGCTGCATCATTTATTTCTTAAAGACATGCTTTGGAAATCGCGACGCCATGTTGTTTTTCTTGATCGCTATAGGATCGTTTAAGGAACCAATCAGAGCGCGCGAAAAACACTATTCGCTGGTTGGATATTTGCTAATGAAGGACGTTCACTTATTAGCGAACAAATCAGAGCGCGTACAAGTGCTCTTTAATTACAAAGTGAAAGGGGTTATTCATCATGGAAGATAAATAAGAAAACGAGGCAGCGGCATTGATATTCGTAAAGCTTGGATTCCGACAAATCAAAAACACAAAAGCAGAAGGCTTTAACCGACTAAGCAATCACAGCTAGCGAAGAACGCCGCCTACGTGATCCGCCGACAAGTATAAAGACAAGCCGCCACCCAGTCCACGCTATTGCCTGATAAGGACTAGCAGATGGCGTTCATTTAGTTATGACCGAAATTGTGCGACAATTAAGTATGGTTTTGTTACGGCTGTTCACCAGTTTGGTTAAGCTAAATGAAAATCTACGCCTTTATTATTTATGTCTCGGTGTATGTTCATAAAATTCCCCCCTTAACGTGGGCCAGATAGCTTTATAATATTTGTAAAAGAAAATGGATTCGATCAGAAATAAATGAATGTTCATTGTAAACATTTACAAATTTTAGACAACTTGACATGCAATACAACTACAAACCTACACACAACTTAAACTGAAAGAAATAGCCCTTTATCTTCGTCCTATGTTTGTTTGTTTTCGCCAATTGTTTTAGTTATGTGTGGCGTTGTTTCAAATCGGAAAAGCTAAATTTCTTGCCTTACCGTTACTGTTGGTTATGCTGGCCGTGAACTAAAAACAAGAAAAGAGACTGGGTTTTAGTAAAAGTGCAAGGTAATAATTTATTTTCAAGAATAAAACAGAATGCTAGCTTCAAAAACTCTGTTCTTATGAAAACATTTTAGTTTAATAAAATTCTGGGACAGAAATTGGTAAATTTTAAGCAAATTCGAGCTGATATTTACTTACCAATACTTTAAACCTCATTTACACTTCTTACAGAAAATACGGCTAGACAAGAATAAACTTTGGCAAGGGTGAAATATAGTTCCATCAGGCAAGGATGGCTTGAAAAAGGACAGCGTCCAGACGTTGGACATCAGTTAAAACCCAAAATTAATAGGCAAGGTATTCGCAGTTTACACAGCTGAATTAACCCTTGCCACGATGGAGTTAATTTCTAGCCTTGTCGAATTTTAGCCTTGCCAAACCGTTTGCCGATTCAAAGACCGGACATTTCAATACAATAATACAATACAATAACTTTTGTTTAATACCTTTTTAATACAAAACAAAATGAGAAAGAGAAAATTAACAGATGCGAGGTACTCAGCTGGCTGCAATAACCTGAGCTTAGTCTAGACAGCCAGCTGATTATAGATTATTTTATTCATTTTCTGGTCTCAGAAAGAAGAAAGAAAACAAACAAGAAATATACAATAAAAATAGAATATATATTTATCTAAAGTAATACAAGACAATGAATTGAATCGAAAAGCTGAAGACACTATTTCGTTATAACTTGTTTTAAGTTACAGTAATAGATGTAATTATAACGGAAAAGCTTTCTGAGCTCAGTTTTTTGCAGAACAAACTAACGTGAGAATCTAGAGCGATCAGTCTAATCAGCTTTACAAATCGCAAAAATAAAATATATACATAGTTAAAGGAATTGAAAATATCAAGACTATATTTCGTTATAACTTGGTTTAAGTTATGATAACAGATGTAGTTCTAATGGAAAAGCATTCTGTGGACGTTGTCCTTTTCAATTCATCCTTGCCTCGATGGAATTGAACTTTACCCTTCCCGAGCAGTTGTTTTCCGATTCAATTTCCTGACGTTGGCCTTTTCAATTCATCCTTCCCTCGGTGGAATTGAACTTTACCCTTCCCGAGCAGTTTTTTGCCGATTCAATTTCCTGACGTTGGCCTTTTCAATTCATCCTTCCCTTGATGGAATTGAACTTTACCCTTGCCGAGCAGTTTTTTGCCGATTCAATTTCCTGACGATGGCCTTTTCAATTCATCCTTGCCTCGATGGAATTGAACTTTACCCTTGCCGAGCAGTTGTTTGCTGATTCAATTTCCTGACGTTGGCCTTTTCAATTCATCCTTCTCTCGATGGAATTGAACTTTACCCTTGCCGAGCAGTTTTTTGCCGATTCAACTTCCAGACGTTGTCCTTTTCAATTCATCCTTGCCTCGATGGAATTGAACTGTATCCTTACCGAGCAGTTTTTTGCCGATTCAACTTCAAGACGTTGTATTTTTCAATTCATCCTTGCCTCGATGGAGTTGAACTTTACCCTGGTCGTGCAGTTTTTTGCCAATCTAGTCAACTTCCAGATTTTGTCCTTTTCAATTCATCCTTGCCTCGATGGAATTGAACTTTACCCTTGCCGAGCAGTTGTTTGCTGATTTAGTCAATTTCCAGACGTTGTCCCTTTTCAGTTCATCCTTGCCTCGATGGAATTGAACTTTACCCTTGCCGAGCATTTTTTTGCCGATTCAACTTCCAGACGTTGTCCTTTTCAATTCATCCCTGACTCGATGGAATCAAACTTTATCCTTGCCGAGCAGTTTTTTGCCGATTCAACTTCCAGACGTTGTATTTTTCAATTCATCCTTGCCTCGATGGAATTGAACTTTACCCTTGCCGAGCAGTTTTTTGCCGATTCAACTTCCAGACGTTGTCCTTTTCAATTCATCCTTGACTCAATGGAATCAAACTTTATCCTTGCCGAGCAGTTTTTTTGCCGATTCAACTTCCAGACGTTGTATTTTTCAATTCATCCTTGCCTCGTGGAATTGAACTTTATCCTTGCCGAGCAGTTTTTTGTCGATGCAACAAAATTCTTGCGGCCTCACAGGTTTTTTTTTGCAAATTCATCGTCTAAACGTCGTCCTTTTTCAATTCATCCTTGACTCGATGGTATTGAATTTTACCCTTGCCAAAATATATTCTTGTCTAGCCGGGTTTTTTTCTCTAGTGTAAATGGGTTTCTAATTTAGCGTGCTTCTGTTGTGCTTACAACTATATACTGATAACTTTAAGATAAGAACCCACCAAGAGCAATTGACGCAGTTTTTCTGAAATTTCTATTTTCACTTCAAAAGGAACAAGAAAACAGGTAGTTGAAACTATTAAAGAGTTTAAAGAAAGGTAAAATCTTCCTAAAATCTTTGATGAAAAAGATCTATAGCTATTAGCTGAATTAAAGCCATTAGTTGAGGTCATTCGAAAAAAATCCAACGCTGTGTTGTGGCTTGAATTCAGCTCAAAATTACACGTTCTAAAAAAAAACGTAAACGATTATAATTTGAAAGGATTATTAAATCAAGTTCTCACCTGATGAGTGAAAAGAACGAAACCGACGACAAATTTCGTTCTGCAGACAGAAGCGGAAGCTTTGATCATTTTTATTTGTTGCAGCGTTGGTGATGTTCGAATGTAGAATAAAACACGATTTTTAAACGCCGCGAATTAATCATCATATATCTGTTATTTATATCAGCCTTTTAGATATAGCAGACAATATATTGTGTTGATGTTTGGCCCTGCACGAATAGCAGTGCTTTTAGCTCTAGCAGGAATCTTTAAAATAAGTTAAGTCAATGTTTTTCAAATGACAGAGTATTTTTTTCCATTTCCTATCGAATCCAGCTTTTAATGTATCCTGTAATTAAAACAGAGCTCCATTTTAATGTTGTTTACTCAACAAAATTGATAATATTGAAAAATGTTCTCAACAACGGTTTGGCTCACTGGCATTAATTCAGCCATGCGAGTTCAGCCATCAAAGAACAATACGGACCATCTGTTGACATTCAATTTACATATGCTCAAGATTTTTTCTTTTCTTTCTTTTTTTTTTGTTGAGGTGGTTCTTAAAAATCGAAGTTTTAAACTTTTTCAGAGATTAAATCAGTTTTGAACAATAAAAATATAATTTACAGAACCTGCGTTTGAAGACAAGCAAAAAAAGGTGGACATTTTGAACGATAGTTTTTTCAGTAATTTTTTTTTAAAAGTGTCTTGAGAGAACGAAAGCGCCAATTACTTCCACTCCCGTTTTGTTGCCCAAGTTGGTTGGGCGCCAGTTTTCCGCGCCGAAGGCCCGAGTTCAATTCAAATTGGCCGGGTGTCAAGATTATAATAGTTTAGGAGGTGCTGCCTTAACTCAAACATCTTCATGCGTTGTATCTTCCCTGATAGAACGTTGGACTACAAGCCCTCGGGGACCTTAATTAGTACTTTAATTATTCCATTGTAAACCCTGTTAGTCTCGGCTGCAACTATCCCAGGGTAGTAAAAAACATACTGTTAAATTCAACCGGCGACAACAAAATTAATAGTCACTCTTATTTGGTTAAAGTTGGAAAGAAGAAATGTTAAACAATCTGTCTCTTATAAGGCAAGATTAAACAAAATGAATGGTCAATTTATAAGGTTTCATCAACTGCTTCAAAAGTTAGAATGAATAACACCAATCATTTCTAGTCTTCAAGAGAAGCGAAATGAATAGTCACTTTATAGGGTTTCATCAACTGGTTCAAAAGTTAGAATGAATAACACTAATCATTTCTACTCTTCAAGACAAGCAAAATGAATAGTCACTTTATAAGGTTTCATCAACTGGTTCAAAGGTTTAGATGTTTTAAAATATATGAATTTGGGGTTTTTGCTGTTATCTTTCAAACAAAGATAATCTCACTTTAGAATGGCAGGAAGCAATTTGTGAGTAGTGGCCTTAAACTCTAAGTAGATTCTATCTTAATTCAATAATTTTATATACTTTTTTTCTCTGAAATATTGAAGTCCAGAAGCCTAAATTTTCAAACTAGATACTTAATGTTTCCAGAGATTAAGAATTTGATAAATTATCTAAACATCTTTTAGACAAGCTTAAGCTGTTCTTTTAAATTTGCTATTTTAATTGCAATCATTTTGGTACGTGGCTACAGTAATTAATTCCTTTGTGATTCAACACTATAATGTGTCCGTTTTTTCTCAACAAATTTTTTTTTTAAAAAAACTTTGAACAAGTGCCCTGCCTCGGTTATTTCTAAGTTACTAAGTAAATATTGAAATATTGCAGAAAAACGGTATATTTCTCTATCCATAATTCCTTTGAATTTCTAGACGTAAAATATATTTATCTTGCAAGAAGTCGCTTGATTGGGAAGTTTTACCCTAACATTTCTAAAAACCCCAAAATGTTTTGGGAAAGGGAAATAAACTTCCATATCGTGTTTTTTTGTTAAAATGTAAACAATTGCAGTTGAAAATTTCCTTTCTGCCTTTGTTAATGTACAAGTTTCAATGTTTCAATCTAAGCATTTGAAAGGTTTTATTTGAATTGTTATTGAAAACGAATTTAATAAAGGTCTATTGCTATTATTGTCTCAACAATCAACATTTTAGGCTGGAAATTTTCTATTTTGTATTAACCTGTCAAAAGTAGCTTAAATCTTTTTTTATTAATTAACATTAGCTCAAATGACGCGCATTGTAGTAATATAAACGATTGCGGGGTTTGTTCAGGAGAGTTCTTTCAGCTGCAGAAAAAGCGAGCAAACGAGGTTATCAATACATCTAAGATCTTTATTATATGGCTCATAAAAGTAAAATTTTCCCGGCACTTTGTTGATTTTTGAAGTCCACTGCGAAGAAAGTCTCTATGATGAATTACGGACCTAACTCTTAGCCAAAGAGAGCACACGAAATTAGGGTTAGAGAAGAAGTTAAAACAATGGTATTCTTTAAGGAAACCAATTTTGTCGAGAGAGGTGGTGGGTGGCGGCACAGACCTACCTACCCCACCCCCCATCACTTTTTTAGAGCCAAATTTCTCAAAACCTGATTTAGGGGTATTGGTTTTTATTGTATTATTGACTCCTCTCTCCACAAGGAAGGCGTTGGTGCAAGCACTTTATCAATATCTATTTTACTGAACATAATATTTGCTCCTGAAATTCAGCCTTTTTGAAAAAAGGTGGTTGGTGGCGGCACACAATACCTCATCCCCCTAAATTGGGTTCCTAGGAAGTACCATTGCTTTGACCTTTTCCTTTATTGACTTAAAACCAGAAGTGGAATAAAATAAACTTCACTGTCCCGTCCCGCAACTTTTGACGGATGTCCCACGAAAGATTTTTTGAACTTTCTATTTAAAATTTTGTTTCAATTTTTGCTACCGCACTTTTGTAGTTACATATAAAGGGATTGTTTGAAAACCTTGAAAGCGAGGAGCTACTTTTGGTGAGGTTTGAGGCTGTGAGGCTAAACAAAAAACCCCGAGAAATCGGCAATCAACAACTCTACGGATATATTAGAAATAGAGATACAGGAGCTTTTGTTGATAAATCTCAAATCTAAAGTTAAGTTTATGACACGCGCTGTCGTTGAAAACGAAGACATTCCGCGGCCAGTCAACATTACCGCAACAGATTTTTTTAAACTAGCTGTTTCTAGTAGAAAGTGAAATGCTGCGAGCTAAACAATATCTCCTTTCATTCAATTTGCAGTAGTTTAACTGTTTTCGCGATGAAAGTGAGGTAGATTCAATATTGAACACTAATTCATTTGTTAGCGAAAGTATTCATCAAGGTTAGCATTGTTTACCGACGTACCTAGAGGAAGACAACATACTGTTACGAGATAGTAAAAGTCAAAAGAGATTTAAAGTACAACTCAGTGGTATAGTTGTGCTGCTCATAAGTAACTGTTGAAAAAATAATTCTAAAAATTTTGAAAATCGGAAGTCGGAAATCAGAAGTCGGAAATCGGAAGTCGGAAATCGGAAGTCGGAAATCGGAAGTCGGAAATCGGAGGTCGGAAATCAGAAGTCGGAAATCGGAAGGCCCTTCTCGGCCATCGTATCTTTTAACTGTTATAGCTGTAGACAAATACAACTTTCCAGTTGTACCTGCAGACAATATTCAATTTAATTTAAAAATCGAGCTCAATTTACTTGTCCGTAAAGGTCACTTCTTTTATTTACATCTCCCGTTATTTTCTCCGTCGCGACCGACAACTTTCTTCAACTGAACAGTCGTGCGGCACCAGTTTGGAGTATGGTTTCGAACTGCGAATCCTTTTCTCCTATTTTGAAACGAGTTTTCAATTAGCGAACTTGTTGTTTTTCATTCGTCATGATTTTTTTTTTTTTTAGCTTTACTTTTTGTTTGGCTGAACATAAAATCTAATTTCAAACTCTTGGGTTAACTAAACTGTCCCTGTACAGTAGAGTGGTTAAATCCCGTACTTGGTAGCCAATTAGATTGCAGCACTCCATGCACTGAAAGTTAATAAAACTTACCATGTCCTCTCGAATGGTTAAACCTTTAATTTCCAATCAGTTATCAACATCTAGCTTCTCCTTACATAACAACATACAAAATAAGACATTTGGTAATGAGAAAACAAGAATTGGTCAAAGTTATAGCATTTCCAAAATGGCCTGCCTGGCGTTAGTGGGTCCTTAGGAGAAAGATTTTAATGTACTCTTTGAAGGAAAACGCAGGAGTCCATTACTAGGACTGTTCCTCCCTGTATTATGTCATACGACGGCGTTTACTCGTTTTGATTTATTTTTAGATTCAAATTTCCCGCGAAGCTAATTGACTGTTCTCGCTGAAAGCCCAACGTTGTCATGGCGAGTCACAGGACGTTCTGTAATTGGTTAAATGTTCGCAGCTGAATTTATAATCGTTGATCTATTTTTATCGCAAAACGAGTAAACGCCGTCGTATAGACCCAATATGAGAGAGGAACACTCCTAGTAATGGACTCCTGGAAAACGCTACTCTGAAAAGAACAAAAGCCGCATAACACTTTTTCAGGGTAATGCAATATGCGTATGACATTTGTGCTAATTCGGTGAGAGGTAAAACTCCAGGTGAAAACGCGACTGAGCAAACGACGATAAAAATTAAAATTTTTTGCACAAATCTTTGGCAATAGCTGTTTTTTCTCTCTGAAAACCACCTAAATAGTTTTACTAAAACAGTTATTTGCCTCAGGCTCTTTGAATATCCGGGTAATGAATACTTCGTCTTCGGCGAATAATTGCTTAATATAATCGCTAAATAATTATCACTTCTAGCTATGCTGAAATCGAGATCTTCATGGGTGGTGGAAGCAAAAAAGTATTGGCCATGGGGGAGGGGATGGAGGTACAGTGCGGAAATTGTAACAGTTCGTTTTAAAATCTGAGATTTCTTTACAGTTGCTGTTGTTAGC
>JAOBRD020773764.1:2008-13802 GCA_027575215.2 Hydrozoanthus sils
CTCCTGAAATACAAAATTTGATGCCAACAATATAAACTCGATCGATTACAGATTTTTCACAATTTATTTGAATTTCCTGATTTAAATTTTCTATCAACCGATTGAGTGTTTACAACTTCCTGCCAGTTTTTACACTCTGTTAGTTTTATTTATTTATTTTACTCGCGTGTCTTATAATCTTGGGTCTTTTTTGTCATAACTGAAAGAGAT
The DNA here is from genome assembly GCA_027575215.2 of Hydrozoanthus sils. Taxonomy (NCBI): domain Eukaryota; kingdom Metazoa; phylum Cnidaria; class Anthozoa; order Zoantharia; family Hydrozoanthidae; genus Hydrozoanthus; species Hydrozoanthus sils. The sequence goes on from JAOBRD020773764.1 coordinate 2,219, forward strand.
AAATCCAAATTGATGTAATACATTTTCTCTCCAACTTCAAAGTTAGTAAGTTAATTGAGTACTGTAGCTCTTTACTGTTAAACTATTGAAACCCTCAATATATTTCGTTTGCAATCCCTTTTAGTTTTTTGTTTCGATTCGATTCGAATTCTTATCTAGAAAAAAGTATCTTGCAAAAGTATAATGAGTCAGAGAATAATAAGTTAACTATCTACATACAGAACTTCGATTTCGTTGTCTTTCCTTCTTTACACATCATGCACTGACCTTCGTCTTGAAACCGTGTCTGACCAAAGTTGTCCGGGCAGGAGTCGAAAGGGAAAAAAATTCCATTCTCTTGATTGCTAACACAAAGAGTACCCAAACAAAGTATAAACTATCATTTTGGCCGTTTCAGAGAAGCAGGTATTATTAACAAGCGTTTTGTTGTATTCATCTTTTTACACTAAAAAAATTCTAGCCGATTCTAAATTATCCTTGAGACAAAATTACTACGACTAGCTTATTTTGGCGGTTTTTTAACTAAGAGTTTTCCTGCTGTGCTTTTTAACAGTTATAATTATCAAATATTCATCTGAATTTGGTTAAAAATTGGACAATAACTAAGGGGTTTCGTTGCCGGATCCAAAGTCGAATTTTTAATACTACTCATTTCTCGTCTTCAAGATGGGAAAAACAAAGGCTGCTTTATAGGGTTTCAACAACTGGTTCAAAAGTGGAATGAATTAACCTATGCATTCTTACTCTTCAAGATAAGCAAAATAAATGGTCACTTTATAGGGTTTCACAAACTGGTTTAAAAGTTAGAATGAATAACACCAATCATTTCTAATCTTGAAAAGGATAAGTAAAGCGAATTGATATTTTTTGGGTTTCAATTTGTTCTTGATCTACCGTAAAACTTTTTCGGCAAGGAAAGGGCCCGTTCATACTAAAATAAGGTATAACTAAATATTATTTGAATTGTTTTGTTTAAATTTTCTTTGAGAGTACATATAAATTTCGATTAAGGTAGCGCAGTGAAGACGGATTGCAAATTTGAGTTCAAACTAGTTTTTGTTAAAGATCAGTTTTTGTGAAGGATCCTAAAGATTTTATACCATATCTTGGCCTCTTGTAGGACATGCATGGTGTGAAAATTGTGTTTTATTTGTGTACACCAGAATTAAAATTATTTTTTTGCGAAATGCAAACATTCTGCCTTTACTTACTGACTTCCCCTTGTTGTTTATTTATATTTGCAAGCGCAGGAGACAAAATAAAGAGATCTTGAGCTATTTTAAATATTCTTTTGACTATTGACAAAATGAACGGCTGCCGAGCGGTTGTTATGAATCGTATTTAGCTAATCAAAAATTCGGTTTACTGTTTTTAACCAAGGCGGCCTATGTACCAATGCAACAGAACACTAAAGCAAGCCTTTTTGTAGAAAAACAAATTCGTTGTGTCTGTAGTAACTTTTAGTCTAGATAGTTTTAGTAGTAGATGGACAGAACAAAGGCGATTGACGTAGCCATGGAGAATAACGATTACATCAAAACCCAGGGAGTCGGGCCGCAGCAGCCTACATCAATTAGTCAACTAACAACCATTACTCATTAGAATTTTCACAGCGTTGACAACTAAACTCAAAGACTTTCTTCCAAGAATGAGTTGCTATTATCACCTCGCCACAAGGAAAACAGTTTTTCGTCAACGTTAGGAGCGCTTCAGTCGGTATATTTTGAAGATGGCAATCTTAAAAGTTTTTCGAAATAAAATTGGTGCCAGACAACGCGTCTGTTTAGATACAATTAAATGATTTGACTTACCGCCCCGCTCTCGTTATTATCATTTCTGTACCAAGCCGATAAAAACACTCCCACAACTCAGCCGCTTCAAGATGCACTTCAATATTCACATGGTGGGTATTTAACGGTGATGCAGTAGATCTAGTCAGCGGTAATGCGAGTCGTTCTGCTAAGGGGATATTGTTCTCTTTGTCATCAGCTTGTCGATTATCGCTCCCCTCTGCTAAAATTGAAAAGCCATATCATGATTTTTCAGGATCTCATTGAGAGCCACTGCACGGGAACTGCTTTAGAGAAAAACTCGCGTGCATGCTTACTGATATTAAAGCAAACTAGAAAAAAAAACTTTAACCTACCTTCGTCAACTAGACAAGCAATCGAAAAAGCCCTGGCTTTGCTAGAGAGAGATGGACGGCAAAGTTGCTCGGATTCCATAACTCAAGAAAAACCTCCACGATGCGATTAGAGCAATTTTCTGTCGAGTTCAAGATGCGACGTATTTATCCCTAGTGAGTAAGTCCTCACGCCGTCACTGTCTTGTTGCAAATGAGCGTGTTAGCCTGAACTTGTAAAGTCAGTGCAATAGACGAATTCAGCCTTGAACAAACAGTCAATTATGACCTTTTAACGTAGCGCCATTTCGTCTCCAAAGTCCTCTGGTGTCCCCATTGGTTCTGCATAACGCTGAACATCAGTTCTGTCAGCTGTCAATCAACGATTCTCCAGAAAACGGTGGAATTAATTCGGATCAGCAGATTACGTCTTTAGTTAGTAATACTCAAATCTTTCATTACCTTTGTTTTGTGTGGTTTATTTGGTTTGTGTTAAGAACATGAGAGCTTCATTTTTTAAGAAAAAAAAGTTAGAGAAGGTTTATGTTATTGTGGTTCAGATGTAAGGGAAGCGGACTTATGCCGGACGTAAGGTAGCGCAGCTTCCCACAGAGTTTGCTTTCGAACTAATTTGTGTCACTTTCACTATCAATTAACACTTATCAGCTGTATTGAAAATCAATTAACGCGTCAAACGTTGGTAAGACGTCATGCAGAATAGCCTGTTCACAAGTGTGACGCCAGAGGTCTTGGAGTTTGTCAGCTCGGCATAATCTAAAACTCAAACTCTCTAAAACGCTTCCTGATTGCTAAAAATTTTTAGAAAAGAATCGAAAAACGTCGTTCAAACTGGCACAAAAGCCGAAGACACGTTCTTCAGTCGATTTGTCTAGTTTCTCTCTAACCCTTTGAAGCAGTAATTTATGCCAGTGGATGCTGAAACAGTGTTTTAAAAAACCCTTCAAAGCCGTGGTGGGCTATGAATTAGCAGGAAAAGTGCCAATGTCATAATTTGTCGAGATAGTTAAAAGTTAGATGTTCTCGTTTTGCCGACGATTGATATCTATCAGCGTACAGTCAATAGGCATTAGTACTACACAGGTCGTGATAGGCTGTGACATTAGTCTATAAACGACTTTACTATGTACTACAACAACTGGCCGAAAATCTTTTTAATAAACACAAAACCAGCATTTACAGCATTTATTCTTTCTTTCTCAAGTGACTTGGATGTTTGCCGGTGGCTTTTCAGATTAAAGTTTAGTTTATACCCAGCTGATGAAGGTTGTTTTTCTCCACTTGAGAGCTCAGTAGTAGCGTGGCCTTGTAGGACACTACTTCAAAAGCACTTGGGATCGCAAACTTTTTGCCAGACATTACGGATTTGTGCCTAACTTGCCTAACAGCTACGGTTAGACTTTATTTTTCACCACAAATACTAAACTAGCGTCAACGGCTTTTAAACGATTTACATCGCCTTCAATTTTTTTAACCTCCAGCTTGGCGCAGTGTCATTTTCTTGTAAATGGCTTTTCAAGATTAATCCTGGTTAAAAGTTTGATAAGGGGAGAAGTGTTTGCGGAAATTTCACGGACAGCACTCAAGCGAAAGAAACCCGGCGCCCAAACAATTTTATGAACCTTTTTTGCGGTCCCTAGCGTCCTTCAGCAAACAAACAACACAAGTGAAATTGCGGCTATTAGGAAAAAGGATTTACCTTCCTCCCAAATTGATCTACACAACTCCTTATCGTTTGAATTGGCTCGTTTGAAGGGCAGGTCTTCCTTGTAATGTATCGGAGCTTTTTAACTTGAACAACATAAGCAGCAATAGACAGCCAAAATAAAAACATAGTTAGAGGTTAAATTAGAATAGCAGGTTTCTAAACATCTGCAAAATGCGATTAAAATCTAGGTGAGGTTTGACAGTTTCTTTATGCGCATTTTCGCCTTTGATTGGAGCACACGGCACAAAAACGCCAAAGTTTTGTATTTCTTGAGTTTTCGTACAAGAAAACTTATAATCTTTCTGCAGGCTTTTAAGTCTGTCATCCAGTTTAGAAGGGTGACGAACAAAGCACCTTGCTCACCGGCTAACACTGCAGCTGATAAAATCAATACCAGTCATCTTGGGGTTTCACAAAGGCGGATGTGCCTTGTTCGTGTTTGTTGATCATGTGATAGAGATCAATTTAAAATCTTGAAGCCAATTCATTCGTGTGAGGCCTGCTGAAACTCAAGTAAAAGTGACACATGTACATAAGAATCAACCCAATAAACTGCTGGCGCACACTCTAGTTTTTAAACAAAAGTATCAAAATTTGGCACGTCCCACGATGATCGTCTTCTTTTTCCTGTGCTGTTTATAGATCCACGAGTTTGTTGTTAATATATTCAAAGGAAAACCATTTGAAGAATTTATTGACAAATTAATTTCCTGTTGTTTTAGCTAACTTGTTTTTCTCTTTATCTGATGACAGCATTGTTGAAGCATTTTGGTATGTTTGCCAAACTTTTTAGAAAAGTGTTTTGTCGCGACATTCCCACGGTACGCGAACAAACAGAAAGCTCTCACCAGCATAATACAATCTAAATCAAGCTGTTTTGCAACTCTTGATGTGAAGGAATTTCGGGACGTGTGATGTATTGCTCTTCAAACTTACTCAACGCTCCTCAAGGGGACTTAACACAGTCTCTTTACTGAGTTGTGCATGAATCACTGGCGATACTGAAAGCGAGAGACGTTTGATCACGTCACGTTTAATTTCTCCGAATGAGAACTAAAATAGATATTTCATTTGTATATTTAGCTACTCGTCAATCTCTAATATATCTGAATATATCACTAAACAACTGCATAGTTTGGCGTAGTGTAATTTGTCGTTGCGGAACAGTTTCAATTTGGCCTAACTATGATAAACAAACAACTTTAAAAGAAAGAAAAAGTACGAGTTTGCGAGTCATGATCAAGCTATCAGTATGCATACAAAATAAAATTAAATTTTATAAATTCAGTTAAAGTCCTGATTGTTGATATTACAAATCCATACTAAAACAAAAAACATACAACAACTAACAGCTCAGTTTTGTTGAACAGTGAATCAATAGGAGCAATCTACCAAAACTGTAGGATTTCAGAGCTAATTACTTTAATACTGTTTTGCAACTAGTACCTGTGCAGAAATCAGCTGAAGCAACAATAACATAATGATGTTTGTCACATGGGAGAAAAAAGCGGAAAAACTCTTTACATCGAACTTTTGACTTACTTCCTAGCAAACGGTTCACGAATTCTGTCACTAACGGGAACTATTTTATAATTTTATATATTGCATGCATGTTTGTAGTGCGGGTTAGTTTAAATTAATGAATCTCTGTAACTGCTTGACAGCGACAATCTAGTCAGTAATGTTAAAACTTAAAGTTATCAAATACTTGTTCAGAAGACAATTTTGAAGAAAACAGTCCTTGGACGGCTGAACTAATTTGAAGAAAAGTCGAAAACGAAAGTAACACCGACAAAAACCTGCTCAGTTCTCCTTATAGTTATAAAACAGGGCATGTAGCGTTCATCCTGTTCAATTGATTGAAATGACAACCCTTTCTCATTTCAGCTATTGTTTTGTATCTTCACGAGTAGCTAATGGCTGAATAGCTATCTATAATTCTGCTATCGAATAGCATCACGTTCATAGGGAAAGAACCTCTAAGGCCCCGTCCATACGTATCCGGATATATTTGAAAATGGAGATTTTTTTTCTCCGTATTCGAAAACAGCCGCGTCCACACGAATACGATAAATATCTACAGTCTGGAGAGCGTATTCAAAAACCTCCGTATTTGTTGCCGAAAACACCGTATACGTGTGGAAGGGAGGTGCAAACGGAGAAAAAAATCTCCGTTTTCAAAAACATCCGGCCGATACGTGTGGACGGGGCCTACGTCTAAGTAAATCCACCCACTCTCGCACATGTTTTGTTTGCTACACGTCAGTTTTCCGGCTTTATAAGAACTTGAGTAACTCAGTCGGCTGAGGTTGGGCTGTTCTTAAATTTAATGCTAAATTTAAATTCCGATTTTAGCACGGCGCTTGAAACCAACCGGCGCCATCGTCGAGTCACCCGTGTTCTACGACTTTTGCTCGAGCTAATTGAGGTTTGTTTCAGACACCGTGCTCAGAGTCGAACTAGTTTAGCACGACTGTAGCAAGGCCTTTGAAACAGGTCTATTAAAGCGCGTGAGCGAATTCATTTACGACACTAAGGTTTCAGTTGGTCTTCATTTTAACAACTATTCAATCATATATATTCACTGATAACATCTTATTAATATATGAAAACTAGGTTCAGTTAGTGTTTTTTAAATTTTGCAATGAGCATGCAATGAAAATACACTAGATATAGAGTAAAGGGCCATTAAATCGACCTTCTCTAAAGTCTCTAAAAAGTATTATTAAAAGCTGTCAGTGCATGACTTCAGGCGCAATGTATCGACCAAGAGGAGTCGATCGACTTGCATCCCGCTTTTCTGTTAGCAACACGACTATACTTGTGCTTATAACCCCGAAAATGGCTTTACTGATATAATTTCATTACCTTTCTGTTATTTACGATTCTTAGCAAAGTGCTAGAGAATTGAAAAAATGATTTTACTGCGTGGATCAAAGTCCAAATACAGTTTTAATGCAATCACCTTTCCAAAAATTTTACCAATTCTACGCCTGGGGTAGAACAAAAAACAAAAGTTTTTAGCCTTAATGTCTAGGTTCTTACAACGACTATAACAACAAAAAACACACATGGCCCACGGAGTATTTGAAATCTTAAACTTTCTCTGCGCGTGCAATCGCATTAAGCTTTCTTGCCATTTTTAAGGGTTTGTTCTTTTTTTACGAGCTAATCGTTTTATAGCGTGGCCCAAGGATCGAGTGATAAAAAAAAGGTTACGAAAATCATTTTAGTATCATGAAAAACAAAACTGTAAACATTTTAAAAGCATCAGCAAAAGTTGACGCTTTTTTTACAAAGCAAGAGATTTCCGGCTGCGGGTCAATAACCAGTTTCAAAGCCACGTGGTAGATTCACTTTCGAGGAATGCGATCAGTGCTACTTTTGGCCGGAGAGCAACAAACTGACAGAAGATTAAAAACTCTCGCTTACTGATCCCAGTGAGGTGTTAATTGGCTTGGAAACTCTATCCAATTCAGGAACTTGGTATTATGTTATTAATCAACATAATTAGATGGGCGCGGCCTGCTAGAAATAACAAACAATGGTTCCAGGAAGATTTAAGGTGATGAGATCATGATCTAAAAATCACGCTTCTCACAAAATCACGTTCGCAAAATCCATTAGCGCTTTTTCTGCCAAACTTTCCAAGTCTGTGAATTGTCATCTTTTGATTTTTTGATAAAAGACTTAACGTTTTTTAACTTTAATAAACTGGTTTTTCAATCAATCGATCAAAAATGAATTGTCACTTCAGTTGGGTTTCAATCACACCCTGGGTGCCAGAGAACATCTTGCCTTCTGCGAGACATAAACCAACTCGATTTAAGGAATGGCTGAATCGAAACCCTATAAACTAACTGGCTATCATTTTGTAAATCCCAGTTCGCTCGCTTTTAAGGTTAAGAACGACACTGATGTGATTAACTCTGGCTTTTTTTTTCGAAACAGCAATGAAGTGACCATTCATTTTACCTTTACTTTACTTTATTCACTTTAATTATACAATTATGAACAAGATAATGTATAATCAGGTAGGTTTATACAGAGCTAAAGCGTTCCTTATAGAAATAAATCCCGCCTGCTTGTCTTCAAGGGTAGAAACGATTGGTGTTATTCATTCTAACTTTCGAAACCAGTTGATGAAACCCTGTAAAGTTACCATTCATTTTGCTTGCCTTGAAGGTTAGAAATGATTACTGTTATTCATTCTAACTTTTGAATCAGTTGATGAAACCCTATAAAGTTACCATTCACTTTGCTTGCCTTGAAGGTTAGAAATGATTACTGTTATTCATTCTAACTTTTGAATCAGTTGATGAAACCCTATAAAGTGACCATTCATTTTGCTTGTCAGTTGAAGGGTAGAAATGACTGGTGTTATTCATTCTAACTTTTGAACCAGTCCGATGAAACCCACTTAAGTGACCATTCATTTCGGCTTTCCTTGACATGAGACATGTATATGTATTTTATAGAACACCTTCCTGTCTCATGATTACTGCTCGAGAGACATCTGACAGTGAATTCAGGGTTTTGCCAAATGAGAGTCCACAGATAAATAGTAAATTCAGTAATATGTTTCAAACAAAAGCAAAATCAACAGTGAGGCTAACTTCAAATGGTGTATATGTAAACCTGTTCGGAAAATAAACTGCTAATTACAAGTCGGCCGTAGTGAGATCAACACTTAAATGAGGTGCTGTGTTTTCCCTCCCCTGCCGCTAATTAATCAAAATGAAAAATGAAAAAAGGAAAATGAAAGAACGAACTATATGAAGAACAATTTGAGGAAGAAATCCCTAAACGAAAATTCTGAATTGGTCAATCTTCTATACGCTTTGCGGTTTCTTACAAAACGGCGGGCGTATCGCTTTAAACCGGAGCTTGTTTTGCCTGCTTGCGGACGGTTGGATGGCAAACGAAATTCAAGATGGCGGCAACTCTGTGACCTGCAAGTTTTCCGCGCTAAAAATATCACTTGGCAACCGCCTACAAGCCTAGAGCCAGCATATTTGTTCCATTGGAATCTCGTTGGAAAGATAAATACTTTATGTTTAAGGGGTTGACAGGGTCTCCTTAAATCTTTTCAGATGTGTTTGGAACATTGGATTAGTAGCATCTGTATGTAGCCTGCGAGCCGGCTCTCCTGAAACTGGGAAGAGAGCCTCGGGGGGAACTGAAGGGAGGAAGGGTCTTCGTTCGCCGACTCGTTCTCACGGCTTCACCGCTCGCTACCCAGCCTCATAAGAGCCGACTCGCAGGCTACATCAGTATACCGCCGATAATTGTACTGAAACAAGAAACAAAGGAATTACTTATAAAAACAAATAAATACGGGGATTGTTTTCTTTACCGTTGGCCGGCTATCCCGGTTTGAGATATTTATCTGTTTATTTTTCTTAGCAGAATTTGTGGTTAGGGTTTTACTTTTTTCAATAAAAAAATAAAAATGAATAGTTTAAAAGACAAACAGAAAAAACAAAATGTCTGGCGTGGTTAATGCAAGAATAACAAGCAGTAAATGAAACCATTTCATCACGTTTTTATGCTATTGGAGGAGAGAACTTTCCAGCTCAGATCAGAGTTTGATGTTTCCTTGGATTTTGAAAACAGCAAGACATCTGCAGCTCAGTTCTAGGATTAAGTAGAGATCCAAACAGACAACTCCCTGCTTTATCAGTTTATGAATGAGATTGCGAACTTTCGGTGTATTGTTCTTTAAGTAATGATGTAGAATGTGACAGCATACCTAATGAGCTCCCTGATTTTCCCACGCCTGTTTGGCAAACGAACGCATTTGATTGATAACACAAAATATGTGGAATCATTTTGACAACACTGCAAAAACTTCATAATCTCATTCTGTAAAATTGTTTTTCGAGGTTGGTATAATGGCCTTGATGACAAATAGACCATCTTGCTAATGCAGATTTTTACCCGTCCCAGCCCTTTGTGGGGGCAAAAAGTCCCAAACTTGTTGGGTTAATGAGATAAATGTGACCAAGCAACGCTAAGTTTGCCCCACGAGTAAAAATTTGCATTAGCCAAATGGTGTAATGTCACGGCATGATAGTTACATGTCTTTGTTAGATAGATAGTTGAAACTGACAGAGGTTTCTTTCGACCGCGAGGAAAAGATGAAATTAATTGTTGGTTCTCAAACTGGATGCTTTTTTCGTTTAAAGTTTTTCAACAAACCTTACGAGGAAAAAAGTAAAGTTTTTGTACTGATTTTCATGTAGGATTCAAATTGATTACAGCTATGGATAGGTAGGCCCTATTTTTATGGACAAAAACAATGGCTGCATGCTATTTCTTGCCGAAAAAATATCAGACAATTTGCAATACGCTTTCAAGGACCTCGAATACTTAATTCACTGAATTCAGAAAATTGCAGTGCTGCTAATATTTATCTTTTTAAGTCTAAATTAAAAACTTTTCTTTTGAACTGATTATTTCTCTCTCTTTTTGAAACGTTCTTCATAGGAACTAATTTTTTCCGAGCCTCTTATATTATTAATTGTTCATAACAATCTTTTTTTAGAAAATGGTGTACCTGCACGATTATAATAAAAACATTTAAAAACATCTCCCAAATATCTAAGTAAGCGCGAGTCTAAAGACACTCCAAGCGTAATAATGGCTCCAAGCGTAATAATAATGGCTCCAAGCGTAATAAGGGTGGCTCCAAGCGTAATAATAATGGCTCCAAGCGTAATAAGGGTGACTCCAAGCGTAATAGTAATGGCTCCAAGCGTAATAATGTGGCTCCAAGGGTATTAAGGGTGGCTCCAAGCATAATAATAATGGTTCCAAGCGTAATAGGGGTGGCTCCAAGCGTAATAATAGTGGCTCCAAGTGTAATAAGGGTGGCTCAGACGTAATAATAATGGCTCCAAGCGTAATAAGGGTGACTCCAAGCGTAATAGTAATGGCTCCAAGCGTAATAAGGGTGGCTCCAAGCGTAATAATAATGGCTCCAAGCGTAATAATAGTGGCTCCAAGCGTAATAATAGTGGCTCCAAGCGTAATAAGGGTGACTCCAAGCGTAATAATAATGGCTCCAAGCGTAATAATAGTGGCTCAAAGCGTAATAAGGGTGGCTCCAAGCGTAATAATAATGGCTCCAAGCGTAATAATAGTGGCTCCAAGGGTAATAAGGGTGGCTCAAAGCGTAATAATAATGGCTCCAAGCGTAATAAGGGTGGCTCCAAGCGTAATAATAACGGCTCCAAGCGTAATAATAGTGGCTCCGAGGGTAATAAGGGTGGCTCCAAGCGTAACAATAATGGCTCCAAGCGTAATAAGGGTGGCTCCTAGCGTAATAAGGGTTGCCCAAGCGTAATAGGGGTGGCTCCAAGCGCCAAGGGTGGCTCCAAGCGCAAAGGGTGGCTCAAAGCGTAATAATAGTGGCTCCAAATGTAATAAGGGTGGCTCCAAGCGTAATAATAATGGCTCCAAGCGTAATAAGGGTGGCTCCAAGCGTAATAATAATGCTCCAAGCGTAATAAGGGTGGCTCCAAGCATAATAATAATGGCTCCAAGCGTAATAAGGGTGGCTCCAAGCATAATAATAATGGCTCCAAGCGTAATAAGGGTGGCTCCAAGCGTAATAATAATAATAAATGTGCAAGGTTGAATACTGCGAGATATTAAACTGGTCAGTGAAAATATGCGATTAGAAGTTCGGACAAAGCCAGACTTTGCAGTGCCAGACAGCTGTTTCGTCCTAA